>JAPYYV010001817.1:0-22749 GCA_030522625.1 Copidosoma aretas
TTTACATCCGTGGGCATGTGTAAGAGAAGCAGAGAGCAGCGCAGCAGCAGCAGCGTGTGTGGAGAAGCACAACTAGAGAATTGAGCTTGATAAAACACAATTTTTAAGGTGGCTCTCCCCCATCGTACTAAATTTTTAATATTAGTAGAGTTATTTCTATGCGACATCATTCAGATATTAAAGTAAAAAATACGGGGACTTTTTCGAGTTAAAAAAACACACAATTTTACAAAATTTTGCAACGTTGCATGAGTGCATATTTTTAATAGAGAAATTTTTTTGAAAATTGGCATTTTTGTATTTTGGTTTGATTCTGATTGTTAAAAACTTGTTTAACTCTGTAAATAATTCCAGATAGAGTTATCAAAGAAACTTATAAAAAAATATTTACCGTGTGATGAGTTAAATGTTATGGTTTGTACGAAAGTGAGCTTTTGAGGCGAACATTTGAAAATAACTAATTTTTAAGGCATAAAATCACAAATTCTTAATAATGAATAAAACACAGGGTAAATTGAACAAATTAGAAAAAAAGAATCAAAATATACTGCAATATATAAATAACAATTGTGATTCTGGCAAATGATAATAGTTTTATTTTAAATACATGTATACATACGACAACAGAACAATAAATTAAAATTTTGATAAATAATATACTAATCTTTTAATATTACTTGAATTATGTATACACACTAAATCAATTATTTTAAATATGTATTTTTGGATACATCAATATTTTTACGTATTTCTATTATTCAAATTATACATTGCATTATTTCTTGATTGGCAAAATTTGAAATTTAAAATTTTTAATCGAATTACATAATTTCTCTTATGTTTACCATAATATAGCTCCTAAAGTTACTTCATATTGTTTAATTTTATTAATTCAATATTGCTTTACATAACAAAAATAAATGAATCATGATTAAAAAAAACTTGTAGACTTACCCGACATTCTGTACTTTTTTACCCTCTTCGTGCAATGATTAATTGTGAAATTGATCAACATCATATATTTTAACTTGATCATTAGAAAATTTCGATTGTTTTTACAAGTTCTTGACATTTTTTCTTATAACTTAGTTTCTTATAGATTCGTAAACTTACACTCAGCTCAATTCATTTAATCTATCATTATTCTTTTATTTTGTTTTTGTGAATTTAATTTAATAATATTATAAAAAATTTTGTAATAATTCACATCATAAAAAAATCAACGAAATATACTTGAATATATTACAAATCTAAATACTTTTATTGAATAAGTTAGAAATTTTGAAGAACTAAAGAATAACATCTATAAAATCGTAGAAGAATCTAAAGTTCGTCACAAAATCCTAACTTTATCTGTAGTATGTCGCTTAAAAGGCTCAAAATAATCGCAATATAGTATAAACATCGTAACTCGTTTGTCGCAAAAAGTCTTAGTTTCGTCTCTTGTTAGTCGCAAAAAGTATATACTTCGTCGCAAACTACTTCGTCCAGAGTTCGTCGCAAACACGTCTCAAGTTCACTGCAAAATAGTCTCAATTTCGTCTATAGTTCGTAATAAAAAAGTCTTAAGTATGTCGTAAAACTACTTTGTCTTTAGTTTACCGCGGAAATAGTCTCTAGTTTGTATTAATTTTGTGTCAAAAAAGTCTCAAGTTCATCGTTAAGAGATATTTTCTTTATTTCTATATCTTTGCAAAAAAGTCTCTACTTTGTCCCAACATAATCTGCAGTTTAGTTTAAATTTGTCGCTATACATAAACAATACTTTGGAGTTTGTCGTACAAAGGCGAAAATTTTTCTCAAGTTTCTTTAAAGTCTTCAATTTAGTATTAAATTCATCGCAATAAATTGTTTTGTTATGTTGCGGTCTAATAAGAAACATGTATTTCATAATAGGTAGATCAAAAGAAAGACAATGTCAATCGCATAAAAATTTCGAGATAACTTACTATGAAAGAGAGACCTACTTCTTTACTTCTTACCGATGTCCAGATAGTTGCTATGCAGTTGTTATATGTATCAACGGTATACTGTATGGCAGCTTGCGCTACTGAAAAAGCATTTTAAACAGGCCCAAAACGAGCAATTGTATGAGTTATATTCAAAAATAAAGTGTCAGAAATTTTTTTTATACTTTTATGGATATATATTTATTTTCTGTGCACGCTGGTTACCGCGGTCAAAGAATTTTTGATAGTCCCCATTTGTATGGATGTATGTATGTATGTATGTGGAACATTATTTTGCAAACCGAACATTTTTCTGACCGACACATTTTTTATTTAGCTGAAATTTTTTTTTACGCTTTCATTACAAAAAAAGAGATACGAGTTCGAGGATGTTTTTTATTCTTAAATGAAAAGTTTTTACAGATCGAGAATTTCAAGAATTTCGGTTGGGAGACTCACTTTTTAAATTCATAAGCTCGGTTGTAAACTTAGCCTAAAAAAAAATTTTAATGGAAAAAAACGCGTTGCAAGCATTGCCTCGATGAAGAAGATGCAAGGCCGAAGTTTCCTACCTACATATATCGTAGGCTTACGCTGATTTGCTAACGCCGAGCCAGACAGCAATTCGGTGCAAGCCTAAGATACATATATATATATAGGTAGGGAACTTCGGTCTTGTAACTCTTTCTATCGAGGCAACGCTTCCACTTATGGGAGGGATAGGAGCTGACCTCCTCTATCTATACTATCATACTATCTCTATAGTTTTTTCATCCGCAATCGTGAATCTATTAAGGAGGTTCTAACCCTATTCACACATATAATACACCGATAGGCTCACCTACGAAGCATACACATAATCGAATCCAGCATTGGTATAGCATCGGTCAAATACGCACACACACAGTGAGAGTAGCGGGAGAGACTTGGTATCGCCTGCTCCTTAAGTCATCTCAGTCGTCTGCCATTACTATTGTTTTGCTATAAATCTAACCTGGAATTGCAAAAATGTCGGAAAGATCTCGATTATAAAACGGTCAGTTTCTCAAACAGAAAATGAAACGTAAAACGGAAAAAGCTGTAGCACGTATGAATGAGGCAAAAAAACAAAAACTCAAGAAGTTTTAACTGAAAAGGAAACAACGTATTCCTCTGATCATATTCATGTTCTTGACTTGACTGAGAAAAAATTTGGTGTTTCATAATTGCAGAATTTCTGTGCGAATGAAAAAAAATAAAAAAAATTTTTGGGGCCCTAGTCACACAGAGCAGAATGACGAATGACGAATGGATAAGACTCCGTGAAAGCGAGAAAGAGCTCTATTCGTCAAACCTCTCCTTCGCTCTCACGCAGTTTTATGCATTAATCATTCGTCATTGTGCTCCATGTAACTAAGGCCTAGATAGTTTTTACAATAAAACAAATTTTCTTATCAGATTAGTACAAGATGCAATTACAGCAGACTACAATATTCACTTCGTACTGCACATAATGCATATACAGCGTACTATAGATGTACATTAGCTTGACGGTATGTATATGCTATGCGAGCTCTGTTGTCATATCTCGAGATAGCATATTTTTTTTGGTAGATTTATCTGAAAATCCTAGATTTTGAGTTAAAGCATCTTGCTAACGGTGACGCTAGGCTTTTTGGGATATAAATATCATTTTTCTCGTAGTTTCAGACATACGATACTATTTTTTGAGCTAGTTTGTGAGAACCGTTTTCAAGTTATTAACAAAGATATCTCAAAAACAACGCCTTCGTCAAGACCGGTTCCATAAGACGTGTTAAAATGAGAAACTTTGAGGTTGTATATTTCTAAAATCGAGACGATAGACTATCTGAAATTTTAACCAGTACTGCATTATATAATAATTAATATTTCCTATAAATTTGCGAAAAATCCTAAGAAAAGAAATTTTGTATTGGAACCTCCTTAAATAAAAATACATAGAAACATAAAACTTTTTGAAAAATTTAGCTGTTGATACGAATATAACATAAAAAAATTTTCTAATGACGTAAACTCATCCCCGTACATAAAAAAAAAAGTAAAATCATAAAAAATTGATTTAATTATTTTTGAGGATCTTACATATTCGAAACAAACAAAAACGGTATTTTCGAGCAATAAGGTAATAATACAAGAAATATACAGAATACCAATACTGTACTTGACTTTCACGAACACAATTATTTTTAGCGTGTATGCGGGTGTACAAGTATATTGTACCCACACATGCATACGCATTTCCTCCATACAAAGCAAGCCGAACCTCTGTCGAAATTAATACTTAGCACCTTAACTATGAAGCGCGGAGTATATAGGAACATAAAATTGAAAAAAAAGAAAAAAAGGAGGGGAATCGTTTCGTCCTCGATCGCTAGCTGGGACTCGTCAGTGTGACGTGCTAGCAATCTAGCCACATACGAATGCAGCTTATACTTGCACTGCTACACATATCAACCGTGAGGGTGAGATTCATATACTGTGTCAATGATCGTCATTTTTTCAATCGCATGCCGAGATATAAATTCAAATCAAACTAAACTTAACTCCCGTATTCAATTGTTACTAAATTCAATATTCAAATATATAGCACACCGACTCTGTACTCGACTTTCACGAATTCTTTTTTTTTTCTTATTCCAATTTCCCTTTTTTATACACTCCACGCTCCATAGTAAAGGTGCCAAGAATGAATTTCAATAGAGGTTGGACTTGCTTGGTACGAAGAAAATGCGTATTCATGTGTGGGTTCGATATACTTGCACATACACATGCTAAAAATAACTCTGTTCGTAAAAATAAATTATAGTATTGATGTTCTGTATATTTGAATTGAGTTGGGTTCAATTTGAATACAAGAAGTACACAAAAATTTTATCTGATGGTGCAAAAATATCTCCTAACCTCAAAAAACAGTTGAACAGTGGAAAAAACATTTTTGTCTCTTATAAATCATGAATCTTCTGAACAAATAAAGATGGAAAAAAATAACTTACTAAAAGTATTGAATGAAAATCCAGTCTTACAGTATAAGGTTATTACCTAACCTACGAAAAATTGTTAAATTGTTATAAAAAATACGTGTCCTACTATATGAAATCAAACATCTTCGAAACAAATAGAAATAGGATTACATTACTTATAGAGGTATCTCATTTTATTTTTAAATAGTAAGTATTTTGTTTTATCACCTAAATTCCTATCCTAACCTAATTAAATAACTATAAAAAAAATATTTTATAAGTGGAATTATCAACAAATGAATATTTATGATACACGATTATGAGTTTTTTAAGAATCAAGCTAGAGAAACCGGAAGCGCATGAATCGTCTTTTCCAATGGTAAAAATATCCTTCCTAACCTGCAAAAGCAGTTGTATTATAATAAATACGTGATTTTTTATTTAAAATCGTCAATCTTAATTTTTTAAATAGGATATAATCATAAAACTTTTCGAGGCTTGCAGCTTATAGAACATGTAGTAAGTAAAAGCTTGATCCTATACCGTACAGGTATATCCTTACTCACAAATACCGTGGAATTATAAAAATAATACACGGCTTTTATCAAAAATCTTGAATTATCAGAACGAACAGAAATGACATCGAATAACTTCCTAAGTGATAAACTTTTTAAACTAACATCAGATGAAATTTTTTTTACTCATGCTAACTTTTCTTCTAAATAATAATATGAGAAAATCATAAGACAATACGTATTTTTTAAATTGAAATTATTTATGATTTGAACAGAGTGGTGTTCAAACAACTTTTCAAAGAATAAAAAATAAAAAATGAGAAGTTGACGAAAAATTTGTTAAATGGATTACATATTGTTCTTTACCTACAGATATTTTAATCATAAAATAATTTGATTTTTCATATTTCAATAGGTAAATTTTTTGTACAGATAGCAATAGAATTATTGTTCTTTTTGGAGCATAAAACAAAAAAATCAATTTTTGTATAATTATTGCAAAGTTTTTTCTGATCTTATTGTTTTTTGTAACACATTATTGAAGTTTCAAAATTTTTTTTTTTTTTAATCATAACTGTATAACACGTGTCATTTAATCTTCTTAAAATTAACAAGCCCTTGAAGTGTTTGCTGTACCAAATTCGTTGAAAATAAGTCAACAATACAAAAACTATTTGATATGATTTATTTACATCCAGTATTATCCGAGTGTAAACGATTGTAATGTTAACGCTGTACATGTATATGTATAGCAAAAGACGCATTTTTCGAAACTTCAACAATTTTTGCCGTAAAATGATGCCTTTTGATGAGAAGTTACAAAAAATCTTTTTCCTTGTAATAATTCAAAAAACATGGATACAATTTTTTCACTTAAAATCATCATTTTTTGAAAATGTTTGTTAGTGAGAATTTTTTAACAAATTTCTAATTAAGCCAGTTTTTATTCCGGATTTCGCAAGCTAAAATAGTTTGTCAACGCTTACGCTTTTGCAAAATTCCAGGTGGAATTCGACGTGGATCTTTAAGTTGAAGAACTACGAAGAACATACCCCGAAAAAAAATTTTCTCGTAAAGTTTTTCAAATGGATTACTGGTTTTTATAGAACTTGATTGTTCACGAAAACTTCATTAGTTGTCAGACTAACTCTAAATTATAGATTTTAAACGTCTAAACCAATGGATACATTCTCACTGTGATACTTGATGTACACAATAAACCTCAAAGAATTTTGTAACGTAAATGTATCCATATTAATAAATAACTCTGAACATTTATCAGACCGAAAAAAGACATATTTTATCATCTTTTTTGTTTCAAGAAGTTATTTATGCAAAAAGTACACACTATCAAGTGCTTTAATTGTGGAGTTACATTTTTTATATTTGTGTACTAACTCTTATGTTTATATTATTTTTTTGTTTGTAATTGTGAGCGAAGCCAGAAGTTTTCACGAAAATGTGTCTACCCAATAATAATGTATTTGTGATCGTATCTGTATGGACAATAATCGTTGTATTACATAATATTGTTTTTTAAACTTGTATAATAGTGTCTTAAATTGTTTATTAAGAAATTTAAGATGTATGAAACAGCAGTAATGGTCATTCTAGACTGTAGTTGATGTGCCTTAATGTCGTTTGCCGTATAAATCGTTTATCGTATTGAAACTATATATATGTATATCGGCAGGGGTTCAGAGTTAATCAAAATTAACCATTCTTTCTATGAGCACATTAACTTTGCTCATCAAAAGAGTACTCTGATTAAAAATTATTACAAAAAACTCAGTGGAAGAGCGTTTGAACGATGAGTAATTATATTTTTACTTAATGTAACCAAACTCTTGCACAGAGCGATTCAGACTTGGAGTAAAACTTTGAACTCTTTGTACTAAAAAACTTTTTTTGGAATCGCTCTTTAAAAGGGTTAATTAAAATAATTCTTTTCATGAAACTTTTCTAATACTTTTTTCTAATACAATATTTTAAATAATCTTATAGAATGAGTTTCTCTTTAGGAGATATTTTTTAAAAAGCTCTAAGCAGAATTACTCTTACAAGTAATTTTAAGAACTCTTCACAAGAGTGCTCGTTTCAAGAGCTTTTAAAAGAATATCTTATTATTATCGCTAGAAATTATATCAGGCCCCTAGAGAAGAATGTACGGTACACCGTATAATCTAAGTGACGTCTTTAAAAATATAATATTGTAACTAACATAACATGGTAGTATCGGGGCAGTGAGACAGGTTTGGGTATCATATAAAAGGTTATATACCGAGTTAAAAACAATAAACCATAACGTCATAAGAATACAGTATGGTGACCGATATAAAATAATCACTTACTTTCTTCTTTATTGATCGTATAATTCTATTTACATTGGTATTCTATATAAGGATTTAACGACTGGAACATTTCAGTTTTAAGTATACCATTAAAATAAGAGTTTTTCAAGAACCCATAATATTTGATAAGTTACAAGTTTTTGCTCAACCTTGATTTCCGGTTTCTTAGACATTTTTCTTTAATTCGCTTTCTCTGTATCTATGTATGTATGTATGTATGTATGTATCTATGTATGTATGTGTGTATGTAAGATTGTATATATGTATGTATGCATATACGTATGTATGTATGAATGTATTTATGTGAGTATGTATGTATGTATGTATGTACGCACGTACGTGTGTATGTATGCATGTACGTATATTAGGGTGTCTGCTATTTACCAAATTCAACTTTTTGGTCATCTACCCACTGGAATCCCTTCGCTGTATTCCAAATTAAAATCCATAGCCTGAAAACCAAAAAATTTTAGAGTTAACATGTGCCATCAGACACATCTTGTTTTCCAATTTAAATAGCATGGGATTTTTAAATAACAACCTTGTATGATTTTTTTGACCACTTTAAGTATTTTTTCTCGATTTTTAAATCATGCTATTGAATTGCATATCACTTGGACTTGATGAATTCATGTTTTGCAACTCAAAAAGAGCAAGTAGAAAAAGTTCGATTTCGGCCTTCAAAACCTTCAAAAGACAAAAAATAAAAAAAAATCCAATTTTTTCAACTTGCTCTTTTTGAGTTAGAAAATATGAATTTATCAAGTCCGAGTGATACGTAATTTAATGGTATGATTTAAAAATCCAGAAAAAATACTTAAAGTGGTCAAAAAAATCATTCAAGGTTGTTATTTAAAAATCCTGTTATTTAAATGGAAAAACAAGATGTGTCTGGTGGCACATGTTAACTCTAAAATTTTTTGGTTTTTAGGCTATGGATTTTCATTTTGGGATACAACGAAGAGATTCCAGGGGGTAGATGACCAAAAAGTTGAATTGTGTAAATAACGGACATCGTAATGTATATATGTATGTGTGTAAAAATCTTGCTATCGAGTTTACGACAACTTGTCGATACCCGATATTTGAAATTTCGCACACACCCTAGGTTATCATGAGAATACAATATGGTACAGTCAATTTTGTGATAAATTTAATATGGCTGTTACCACAATATGGCGGATTAGTAATTTGTTCAAAATCCCATCAATATGAGTATCAAATGAAAAGGCATGACAAGTAAAATACAGTAAGCTGTAGAAAGTAATTTCAAATTCAGTATGGCAGTCAATACAAAACTTTAAATTAGCTTTTCTCTACAAGCCCATTAATATGGGTATCAAATTAAAGGGCACGATGAGTAGGATACAGTTAGCTGTGTAAATTCATTTAAAATCCATTATGGCGTCAATACACAATGGCGGATTACCTTGAATTTAACAAACCCCTTGACATGACTCAAATTAATAGGCGTGATAAGTGAAATACAATAAATTGCATTTTTTTAAATTCAATATCCCAACTGACACAAAATGTCGGAATAATTTTTCTTCTACAACCCCCTCGACATGGGAATGAAATAAAAGGCCTTAACGAAGAGAATACAATAACATATGTAACGTTATTCAGAATTCAATATAGTGGTTGGCACTAAATGGCGGATAGCTTTTATCTGTAGAACCTACCACCTTATTATTGGTATCAAATGAAAAGGTACGACAAGTAGAATATTATGAACTGTGCCACGTCCTTAACAATCAAATATGGTATGTTACGTCACCAACAATCGAATATGAACAGTAGAATACAACAAGGTATATGGCGCAATTAAAAATCTAATATAGCAGCCAAAGAACTCGTGGAAAAAACGCATTTGATTTTAAGATATTTAAAAATAAAAAGTTAAAGATGAAAAAAAAAATTTTTAACTTTTCTTGAAGTGAACAAAAGAAATGCACTAAAAAGAAAAAAAATGACTTCTTACATACAACTTAAAATAATTTTATCGATGAGAAAAATAATTACGTTAAAATTTTATCATTAAAAGATTTTAAAAAAAAGTTTGGGCACTTGAATGAAAATTAAGTTTTCGAAATGACAGATTATAAATTAATTTTATAAACTTTATAATAGTAATACATAACTTTGGAAAAAATGTCTATCTGTGTGTTTTTCTCATTTTTAATTTTTTTTTTTTTTTTTTTCAAATTATTGACAAGAAGCTACTACACATAATAATTTTTTTTTCGTAGTAAAGTTAGTTTTATGTATTTAAAACTTACCTAGCCCACAGAATACACTCATTAACCTATTTCTTTTACTAATATTATAGGCTGTTAATGCTTTACTTTATCTATTACTATTAACTATAATTTTTAAGGTCGTATTATACGAAAAAAAAAGTAAAAAGAAAATGAATTTGCTTGGACCTATACAAATTTTTTAATTGGTTCTCATGTGGTACTCAGTATAATAACAAGATAAAAAATGTTTATTACGTTAAAATGTTGCAATACATTTTATAAAATTAATCATTGTGCTCTTCTAGTACTATTGATATCCAATAATTATGTCTCAATGAATACAAGTAATAATGAGTATACATGATCATTTCCCGAAGTAACGATAGTTCTAAACGTGGAATAGGACATAATGGTAATGATAATTCACACTAATAATTTAAATAAAAAAAGTGCATTAACTATTCAAGTGATAAACATACTAACTGAAATGAAGATAAATACATATCTTTAGGCTTATTCCAAGAAATAGAAAATCATATTCTTAAAGGTAAATGAGATCATGATTTGTTATATTTAAATACAAATAAATCACGTTACAAAAATTATCATGATATAATTGTACAACTTAACAGAGCTTGTATTTATTTTTAGCCTTTTTTGTTCTGCTGTAACGTATCTGTTAAAATTCACTCGAATAATCAAAATATCATCATTAATTTGACTTGTTGATCTAGTTCTTGAGTAAAAAAAAAAAAATCTTAATGCACTGAATTAACTCTCCATGCCGTCCTGCGTTGCTGAAGCAGCAAACACAATGCGCGATAATACATACAGCTCCAGAAAACTATGTTTATTTTCATGTCAGAATTGTATATCGTTGACTTTTCATTACCCTGGACCTTTAAAAAAGTGTTTAATACATCTGAAATATTTTTTTTTTTGGTTTCTTCATACATTCCAAGAAGATCGCTTCGTTATTTTTTTTACCTTCTCTAATGATTTGATCATCGTCATCACATTCTTCTTCAACGCTGTTTCCAGTATCATCAAGTATTGGTGAGTTCACAGTATTATTGTCTGTGACTGATACTAATATGTTTGCTTTGGCTCTGTTAGTTTTGTTTAAATCTTCCATTCTGTTCCACAATTTTTGAAGGTGAGTTTTGGCAATTTAAATTAGATCTGTTGTGAGTAATCCGTTTATACGGGGGTCAAGTTATATTGCTGCAAGAACGACGGGGGAGGAAAAGGGAAAGTGCTATCTATTTTCATTTCTATTTCAAGTTGCAATGAGAAAGCATTATTAACTTTTTGTATGTTTACAAGACATCTTTTCCACTCCCATACAAAGCCTGCCATCGTCAATTGTTCTGCCTGCAGAAGTACTGTCGTTACTTTTGCTGGTTCCAGAGCATCTATCAAAGATTGAATGGATCCCCAATTTTTTTCATTCAGAATTTTTTTCAATCTTTGTGAGTACGGTTTATAAGGCAGTAAAGAAACAAGCAAGTCGTACGTTGAATTCCATCTGCTATCAACATCCAGTGAATGATTAGCCATTTGTTTTCCCTTGTGTATATAGTTTTCAAAATATGAGGTTTTCGGAGATGTTTTACAGTCTTACAAGCTTCGTTAATCGAATTTTTTGCAAAAGTTTTTTTCAAGGTGTCTTAAACTGCCAGTTGCAAAGTGTGCGCTACGCATCTGATGCCCGACCATTGGGAAGCAGTCTAAAAAATTTTGAATTCATTAAGAGTATCGTCAATATTTTGTTCTCTCTTCACTGCTTCAATCTCATTGTTTTCTTTATTGTTGTCCACTTTATCCAGTCACTACGTTCTTCCTCGCTGTATTTAACTTCTTCATCTTTCACCTCTTCTACTTTTTCGCAATCCATACTTTCGTCATCCTCTGATTCATTTTCTACCATTTCCAAAAATGATGACTCTTGTTATTTTCGCAGAAACTTTGATAGTTTGAGCTGTACTGCCATCATCGATAGTAAACGAGTATACATTTTCGACTTGTAGTTCATACATTGTGAACAACTACTTTAGTTCTTCTTCAAGATAAACGGCTCTGTGCGTTTCTTTCAACTCAATAAGCCCCAGTGATTTTATCTGTATTTGATCTCCTAACATGTACTGGACATAAACACCGAGGAAATTTATTGCATTTCTTGAAGCTATATCAACTTTTAAACTAAGTAATTAATCCTGAAACACATTACGTATGATCTGTATATGAGAAATTCCACGTTTAATCTGCACTTTGAAGCCCTTATTTTTGGAAAAAAATAAAATCAGAGGCACACCTATGGGATATGGTTTTTTTTTTCTTCATCACACATCCAGGAACATGAGAAAATTCGTGAACGCGCAAAAAAATTGAGGTAGACTATGTTTTTTTTTTATTGCTTTTTCCGAAAATGTGTACAAAAGTACGAAAAAATTTGATCAATGCAGAAGAGGGTGCATTCTTTTGCTTATAACTTTTTTTCTAGATAAGCTATCACAATTCTACAAAAATAATCTTCAAGAACTTGAAATAAGCATTCGTGTAAGCACTGATAAAGATTAATATGTTGATTCTGTCAAAAAATGCGGCCGATTGAAGTTTAGGCTTCAAACTCTAAAAATCCGTTTCTATGGATGTCTGAAAAAGGCACTTTAAACTACCGTAACTCTCGACCAGATTAATATTATCACTTTATCAGAGCTTAAATAAAACGATTATGAAAGAGCTTTTAATTGAACTTTAAATTGTCAAAAGATGTTCATTAAGTGAAAAGTTATGGCTGATTGATGATTTGATTTTTTATGATAAATTCTCGATCTTAACTATCTTTGCTATAATAATTACTTACATGATCATCATTTTCAACTTTACGTGGGCGTGAATTAAAGTGCTTGAAAAAAGCTTCGATTTCAGCCCTGGTGAAGTCTAAAATATTTAGTTAGTCAAAAGTTATGGCTAGTTAAGCTTATAGATAACCGAAAATTAGATTATGCTTCTGTCGGTTTTTAGGTAAAATTATTCAAAATTGCTATGAATTTTTATCTAATTTCAATTATTTATGCTATAAACTTTTATTGTTATTTTATGTATAGAGCATGATTTTTTCAACAATTATTTTTAAGCGTTTAAAACATTATGATTAATAAGAGCCAATAATATTCGATAATATTTTATTAATTTTCGGATGTCTATAAGCGTAAACAAGCCGTAACTTTTGCCTAAATAAATATTTCAGACTCCACTAGGGCTGAAATCAAAGCTTTTTTCAAGCAATTCAATTTATGCCCGTATATAGTTAAAATGGATGATCGCGTAAAAAATTATCATAGCAAAGATAGTTAAGATCGAGAATTTATCATGAAAAATCAAGTCATTAATCAGCCATAACTTTTTACTCAATGAAATTTTTTTGACAATCCAAAGCTTAATTGAAAGCTCATTAAAATGGTTTGATTTAAGCTTTGATTAAGTGTAGAATATTAATCTGGTCGAGAGTTACGGTGGTTTTAAGTGTTTTTTTCAGAAATCGGTTGAAACGGATTTTTAGAGTTTGAAGCCTAAACTTCAATCGGCCGTATTTTATGACGGAATTAAAATTTCAATCTTTATCAGTACTGAACCGAAAGCTTATTTCAAGTACTTAGAGATGACTTTTGTAGAATTGCGATAACTCATCCAGAAAAAAGTTATCAGCATAAGAGTGCACCTTCTTCTGGATTAATCGAGTTTTTTCGTACTTTTGTATACATTTTCGGAAAAAGCAAAAAAAAAGTTAATCTCCCTTATTTTTAGCGTGTTTACGAATTTTTACATGTCCCTGAAATGGGGGGAAGAAAAAAAACCATATCCTATAGGTGAGCCACTGATTTTATTTTTTTCCAAAAATAAGGGCTCCAAAGTGCAGGTTAAACGTGGAATTGCTCATATAGTAAATCAAACTTTTTTTTGTTGCGAAAGCTGTATGCTCTTACTTTGAACATGAACATCCTATGCTTGAAATGTATTTGAAAATGTAGAAATACGAAATACCGGTATTTATAAACGTTTGTGTGTGTGTGTGTGTTTCTGAGTGTGAACAGATAAAAGAGACTTATTTGATTGATTTCTAGCAAATCTGACCTAAAATTTTGATCATGGACTTTTTTTTTAAATATTATCCGCGTGGATAAGAGAAAAAATATTGCAAAATTGCTAAAACTGTTTTGTAGTTTTTCTAGTTGTAATGGTTTTTTAAAATTACCTTGACTTCATTTTTTATTTCTGGTCTGACTTTACTTGCCCTTTGTGAAATCCACTCTCGGGTATTTGCTGGGTTTACCGTTAGGGTATCATCTCACGGAATAACCTCAGTAATTAAGAAAATTATCCGACTAAATCCAACATTATTCTTTTCCATCATGCTAAAAGGTCTCCCTTTTACAGCTATTTCTTCAATGATCTCGTCTTTTAAAATAATTGAATTGATTTTTAGATTGATTGGAGTCTGTGTATCAGCTTTTCTCTTTTTATCTTTTTCACTGTCCTTTGTAACATTCTGCCTTACAAATTTTTCATACTCTTCTCAATGCTTAGTTTCGACATGTCTAAGCATATTCCCTGCCCTTGATCCTTTCTACAAAATTTGCAATGGAAATTAGACATTAAAATAAGAAGAAAAAAAATTAAAAAAAAAAACAGTGCTTACTACTCTCGGGCATGCATTACTGTACTGTTTCTTTGATATGAAAATCAAACAATAATTCTGGTTAACAACGTAACCTTCACTATAATAACTTTACTTTACATTTGTTTGGTTGTTTTTGAACAATATTTTTTTTGTAAAAGTTGAAAATATGGTAACTCAAAAATGCTGCAGTCAAATTGATTTTTTTGTTGAATAGCTATATTGGCAAAAAAAGTGTTTTTGGTTTTTAAGCCTGAAAATGATCTGCTGATTATGTATCTGAAATACTTGTGCGTGTGCATTCTTTGAATTAGCAATCATGAAGAAAATAGTATGGAATCTGTGGCATTTATCATCACGTACCAATCAACAAGTAAAATAAAAAAATAAAAAATTGAAAATGTCTGAGTATCATGAATGACTGTTTGGAAAGCAAAATTTTTCTGAAATTGGTTGGAGGTTTTCATAGCATTCGAAAAAATATTTTTATCTTTGAATGTATGTTACGTTCCCAAACTATTAAGGTACGAAACGTTTTCTGGTACAATCGATGACGATTAAAGAATATTTCATTTTCAGGTTTTTTTTTCATTTTTCCAGTTAAAAAATATAACCTACAATCCTATCAAACGGTAATTTTTACTTTTTGGTCAATTCAAACAACTACTGCTTTAAATAGATAAAAATCACATTTTTACGAAATGAATTATATGAAAAACAAAAAAATTATAAGTGTTATGTACTGCCTTTACAATTCTTACCAAAAAAGTAATACATGACTATAGTATATGCATGAATTTCACTTTTGCTTTGATGCAGCACGTGATGATCATGTATTTATTTTCCGTAGAGTTCAATAAAAATATATTGTGTCGCTTTTATGCAAGAATCGTCAATAAATAAAGAAAAGATGAATAAATGCAAAAAAATACTGTAGCACGTTTTAAAGGCACGACTGCTACGTATTACATCATAGTTGAAAATATAATTATTAAGTCAGTCCGGAGAAAATGACATTATTCTACCTTATCGATGAGGTCGACTAAAATGAACACTATAATAATATTATTTATTACATCGCAAGCTATTTTTTCATAAAAAAAGTTACTAAAAATTATTTACGTTAAAAAGCATGATACAATCCCAAGTCCTCAAAAAATGTACGTAATTCCATGCATGTTAACGTAAATCGATTATAATTAAAATTAAGTCATTATTCATTAAGAAATCTATCTTAGCATTCTCTTTCTGATTTGGTGTCTCAAATAATTGTTTTTTGCAACAACAATGTATCTGGTACGTATAATGCAAATTTTGTATAAAGTATACAAACACATTTTGTGAACTGCTAACTACACTATTTACAACGAATATGAATCAATTTGTGACACTGTGCAGCGTTCCCTCTCTCACTGAGAGACACTAGGCGGCCTCTCTATACTATTCTTTTCGTAGGCTCCGGTTATATGGAGCGGAACTAGCCTGCGGAATAATTTAAGCCCATAAGTGTGAGATGGAATACTGCTGATATATCTCTCGCACTTATGGCCTTAAATCATTCCGCAGTAAAGTTCCGCTGGCTATTTCCGCTCCATGTAACTGCGACCTAATACCTTCATGCATGCTCCCCTTTACCCCCCTCATGGGAGCCAAGGCTCCCAGATTTTCGGGACTTCGCCGCATGCGCGGTAACGAAAATCCGTCAAAAGCAGCGCATTGGCGGAGCAGCAGCGCGCGGTTCAAACGTCCGAAACGACGCTATACGCCCAATTCTACAAATCCAGAGTACGTAAACCCAATGACCCTGTGCGCTCGCTTGACTAAATATATATTTGTTTAACGGATAAACTATATCCCAAGCGCTTAATACCAAGTAACCCAACTGGCTTGTTCGCCTGTACTTTTTATTATTAAATAGATAAACTATATCCCAAGCGCTCAATACCAAGTAACCCAACTGGCTTACTCGCCTGCACTATTATTTTTAACTAAATAACTAATGACCCAAAGTGCTAAATTCCTTGGCCTTTTCATTAACAACGCTTTTATGAAGTATGTGCAGATATTTTGCACAGAAGGTCTACCATAAAGTAATCTTTGAAGGTCGTTTTTGTACTAATAAAAAACGAACGCTCTCTCTGTGTTTTTTTTGGGCTTGAGACCAGCACATACAAAGTAGCCACATTGAGCGCGCGTTTTATTGTATTACTTGTTTAATGAATCAAATGAAAAAATTGCACTTAATTTGTTAGTATTCTCGTTAAATTATTAATTATTTTGTAAGATAGTATGTTGCAAGAAAATTTACGTTTCGGAATTGTTTTGATAAAATTGAGGTACTTTGCGAGTTTTCAATAGTTACTTTATTTTTTAGCGGAATTTCACAATTGACTAGAGTAATAGGTATAGTAATTATAATTATAAGAATAATAACAGCAACAGTAATAATAATATCTTTGCAAATTATAGAAAGTAAATTGAAAATGACTGCGTTTTTACTTATCAAGAGCACCAACAGCAAAATTTTTTCGAAATAAAATTAGATATATCGCAACCGGACGAAACCCGCTGAAAACCAAAAAATATAATATTTGTACTTTTTAAAGGGTAATTAAAGCAGCGAATGGAGAAAGAATTTATGTATCACTGCTATAGTTGATAGCGTAAACATTTTTTGCGTTTAACAGTTGAAAATGTTCCCTTGACGTTTCGAAATTGAGGGAGTTAATTCCTTTAACTAAGATAAAACGAAGTATAATCAACAATAATGCAGGTTATTTTGTAGAAAAAAATTGCGGGTACTAAAAAATTGACAATACAATGAGACGACAGTACAAGGTGCGAGCTACTGATCTCGTTGGCGTTTTGATTAATTTCCCCGAAAAGCACGCGTGCGTCACCCGCGGCAGCGGCCTATTGTTTTCTCCCTTATCATCTTTGTGTTTTCCCAACGCTTATTTCCTCGAAAGAAAACATCGCGTGTGCGGTATGTATATTCAATCTTGCTTAGCTCGTTCATTTTCCGTCAGCATCTGCTAGTATGCGGACTAATTAATGAGGATTTCGTGTTCAGAGGTTTTTTCACAGCACTATCAAGGTAAAGCCTTTTTTTTAATATGTCTATACCGAATACACATAATCAGACATGCCGTATACTAGAGCGCGATTCTTCTGTCACTGCGAACTGGAAAATGCAAAAAATTGAAAAGTTCTAATGTCGATTGGCTGCTCGACGAGAAATTTCAAGATTGCTTCGAAAAAACTGATACTGACGGAAATGTTAAGTGTTTAGCTTGCAAAGTCTCACTGAATGTGAGCACGAAAAATGATTTAAATAAACACTTTAAAACGCAGTATCATCGAGAAGCAATGTTAACATTTGTTCCCCCCGCGCGAGCATCTCTGTCAGCGAAAGAGATTTGTCAGCAGTCTGAGCTCTCTTTAAGTATTTTTTTTGCTTAGCATAACTTAGTTAGGACATCATTAATGATTTACTCCCGCTTATTAAAAAATTGGCCGAAAATCCGGAAGTTACGCAGTCTATGACCTTAGCTAGCACAAAATTGAGGGGGATTATAACAAATGTTTTGGCTCGTGAAATTGAATTGGAAGTAGTAGAAATTTTAAAATCAACCCCCTTTTCACCGCTTGTATACGAGAGCACAGATCGTGGCGATAAAAAACTTTTATGCGTCGCGGTACAATATTTTGATTTTTCTCTGGGAAAAATTGTGTCTCATCATCTTACGTTCATCGAGTTAGACGCGACTTCTTGCACGGCGGAGAAGGTTTTTCAAGCTTTTCAGGATAAATTCGAAAAGTTTGCAATCCTGTGGAAAAATGTTGTTGGATTGGCTAGTGATAACGCGAATGGTATGATTGGCCAAAAAAAACTCTTTTCCCAGCAACATAAAAAAAAAAGGCCCCTAATTTTTTACTGATCAATTGTGTATGTCATTTATCAGCTCTCGTCGCTAAACACAGCTATTTCTGTATGCCTTCTGATATCGAGTTCTTTATACGTAAAATGTCATCTTATTTATCTAAAAGTCCAAAACGATGCGCCTAAATTTTAGATATTACGCCTAAAAGTTTCCAAGTTATAAGTGAACAAAACTTTGAAATTTTTATAACTGAGATTTCGCCTAATTTTAGACATTACGCCAAGAAGTTTCCTAGTTGTGGGTGAACAAAATTTTGAATTTTTTTAACTGATTTCGCCTAATGTTTGACATTTTGCCTAAAAATTCGACATCTCGCCTAATGGTTAGGCATGTCGCTTGAATAGGTTGTTAATTATGTGTAAACAAAACTTTAAAATCTGTTAAACTGGAATTTTGAAAAAAAAAATTTTATTGGATCGCGGGAAGGAGGAAATCTTCTAACAACACCTTTGCATAGATGAAGCTGCTGTATTGGTAGTGTCGGATTCACCCTAGCATGTATTGCAATTACTTTGCGAGATGTTAGTCATCGCGGGCACCAGTACCGATTAAAACTATCTTCCCTGCAAGTACTAGCCGTGTGTAGGCTATGACTTAAACGAAAGTTGAAACAAGAAAAAAGATGTAGAAGCGGAGAAACAGTGGAAATGTTTGAAATTAATGACAAAGTTGGATGACTGACCAGAACAGGGAGGCATCTTGCAGTGCATAACGCATCAAGGTAAAACTCGAAATATTAAGGTGTAGGACAGACATTAGGTCAAAGAGGTAGAAAGAAGGGGGGAAGGGGGGAGAAACACATCCTGGCCGGTCGTTAGGCATACGAGTAGAGAGAACTCCATGCATAGGCTTTCGACTTAGCCACGTCGACCGAAGTAAGTATAGAACTGACAACGGCGTTGCCGGATGAACTGGCTCCGGCGTTGACCCCTCAGAAAGGGATTAAATAACGGCCAGGAAGATGAGCTGGGGAAGGGATAAGGACATGGTAAACAGCTGCTGCCAGCGGGAACCCACTGGCCGGATAGTCACACCGACCGCGACGACCCTCTCCCCAGTAATGATTTTTCCTCAGATCAAGGCATCATCGAGAGAAACCAACGACCCCACTTAATTAATATAGGTGGTGATGTACTTTCTGCGTTTCTGCGACATGTGTACTTTCTCCGCCAAATAAGTCTGAAAATAGAATCCTCGAAAATTTTTGACGGAAATCGATCCCGTCACTCGTCGTGTCTCTTATGCTAGTTATTTAGCACGCTAACAACTAAGCCATGTCTCTTCGGCCAAAAAAATTTACAAAAATGCAAAATGACCTAATTTTTAATGATGACATTTAGCCTAAAAAGTTTTTAAATGAGTAAAAACAAAACTTTGAAATTTTTTTAACTGTCATTTCACCTAAATACTTTTTTTCTACCTCGATCACTTTTGCAACCTTCGTTCTTTCTCGGCAAATTCAGAACTTAATAGTAAAGGCTTTATTATGAACCTCGCTACGGCCTTCGTCTACGGCTCGTGCCGCAAAATTCTTGGTTCTCAAACATAAGCCTTTCCAATCTCGTACGAAAACTACTATCTCTTACCATGGGCTCAAAGTGCCACTACCGCTTCAGGTTTCTAGGTAGCACTTTGAGCCAATATATCACTTCATGCCCACGGGTACAATATACTATTTCTGCCGTAGGGTGCAAAGTGATTTAGCAGACCCAAAGAGTGCCCACGGCCCAAAAAATTTCACTTTGCATTCTTGGCAAGAAATACGTCATTCTCTACTCTGACAAAAAAGTAAAACAACCGCGCTTTTTTGTACTTTGCACCCTAGTGTAAGATGTACTTTTCTACCCCTACAATACGATACTTGAGCATATTTCAAACTGACATTTCGCCGAAAAACTTACTCATATACAAAATGACGTAATTTTTATAAATAATATTACACCTCAATTTCAAATATTTAGCTTGTAAAATTTTTAAATGTACGTAAATTTTGAAATGTATTTTAATGAAATTTCGCTGAAAAAATTTTTTATTACCAAAAAAATGGGACCTGTCGACATTTTACAATGATATTTCTTTTACCACAACATAACTGTAATTTTTCAATTGGTAATTTTCCAACTCGTAAACTAAAAAACGGAAATTTTCTAATTTCAAACTGACGGTTTGAATAAAAAACTTAGTTAAATTCAAAATAACTTTACTTTTTTTCAATACCAAGTTGCCTATAAACCATAGTGTAAATACATAAGGTGAGACCATAACCGATGTCTTTTTTCGTCGAGTTCTGCGCATGGCCCCAGATGACGTCACGCATTAATTTAATACGTATTGATATGACGTCACCTGGGGGCACTCGGATGAATGCTAAGTTTTCCTGCGCATGGTCTCACCTTGTGTATTCACACCATGCTATAAACTGTATATCAAGGGTATGTGAGATCGAAACTAAAATTTTTAGATATTTCGCCTAATGGACAAATCGCCTTATCTACGACGTTTCGCCTAATTTTTGACATTTCGCCTAAAAACTTATAATTATGTGACAACAAAACTTAAAAAAAAATTTCAACTGACATTCCGCCTAAAACCTTTTTTAAACGACCAGTAACGAAACTTAAATAATTTTCTAAAGTGACAGATCACCTAATAATGTTGTTTGAATGCAAAACAACATTTTACTTTGCAGACTGACATTTTGACTACATTTTTTTGTTAATGTTAGTTCGTTTTTTGATTGACATTCCGCCGAAAATTATTTTTTTATTGCAAAATTCTTCTTTATTTTAAAGACTGACATTTTACATACAATTGTTTGACTATAAAGTAACTTTAAACTTTTTCAATTTGTATTGGCAAGTAACTCTTTAAATTAAAAAGTATCTTTTTCCAAGCTGTTCTTTTAATTGCATTTTTTACCTTTATTAACATAAACATTTTTATTGTATTGACTGCCATTTTGCCTAAAATTTTTTTTATTATTGCAGAGGTACAAATATTTTAGTGTTTTTTTGACTGATATTCTACCAAAAAATGTTTCTTCAAGTATTTTAACTTTACATCTTTTCTATTTATAAATGGATACTATGTTATACATATATTTTCTGAGGTTTAAAATCGAAGGAGCATGCTCTGACAAAAACGAGCAATACATGTGTTTTTGTGTGTCTGCGTATATATATATATATATATGTGTGTGTGTATATGTATACATACATATGTATGTCTGTATACATGTAATTATATAATCAGTAATATCTTATCATTTCCACGGCCGATCTTATCCATACACATGTATAGGCCAGCCGTGTGATCGTTCTACTCACTGCACAGCTATTCATGTGCGAACATTAACGTTGTACACATATAAAGTTAATGAATACCCTGTATCCCCTTTCAACTGCAGTGTAACCAACGCATGGGCTATAATGTAACTATTTCAGAACAGCAATATCTAACATGTAAGTACGACGCACAGTACGGCCAAAGGCCGCATTGTGCGGCCAAAATTCGAAAAAAAAAAGTTTCTAGATAGAGTTTTTTCATCGTTGAGTTTGCTAAAGTGATTCTCTAAGAAGTAAAAACCGTTCATAGTAACGTCCTATATCCTAAGTCTCCTCTTTTCTTTCAGTCGCAACGTGGCCTTGATCCAAACATCATATTACTGTAGATACACAGGGAAAGTTACACACGTGTGAAAGTTCTTGGAGTAAAGGAAATCTAACAAAACCAAATTGAATCTACTTCTACAGGTTAGTAAAATACGTAAAAACTTTAGTAAATTTCAATACTGTAACAAAAAATTTTTAGCAGTAGAAATTTAAGGATATATTTTTCATGTTTTTTTATATGAATATTGAGTTTTCAAACCATACAGTTATAAAACGCTATCGTATGCTGCCTTAAAACTTATTAGAGGTTACTCAGAAAAGTATTAGTTACTGAATAACACAAGATTTAGCTGCTACCTTTTGCTACTTCAGTTTTTATGCAACTTTTTGTATAAAAGTAATTGAATACTCGATAACGCAAATATAACGATTAATAAAAAGTTAAAGAAAGGAAGCATGAAAATACTAAAATTA
>JAPYYV010001818.1:0-22748 GCA_030522625.1 Copidosoma aretas
AAGAGTGTACCAACATAACAAAATCAAAAAATCGATAATCGAAAGTACGTTGCCCGCGAAATTTGAAAAGTCACCTTACTTTTTGAACACACCTCGTATTCCATTATCTTTTATTTCTATCTGTTTCTTTTTAATGATTGCACGTGGTTGGAAATAGATGGTTTCTGAGGTGAAAACGTCGATAAACTTGTAGTGACTGAAAAAATAAATAAATAAGAGAACAAGAAAATACAACATTTTTAAGAAACCTCATTTATAACAACGACTTAGCATTGAAAAATTTCAAACTTTACACTTCCTTCGCGTGCATTTGTAAACGCACCTTTATCTCTCTCTCTCTGACTCTCACACAATCTTATTTTCTACATTTACTCTGTTTACTATTGTCTTCCTGTTTCTGAGATTTCGAACGAGATTAGGGGAAAAAGATGCTACTATACACGGTTTCGGCTTCTATGGGTATCACTTGAGCCAACCTCACAGAAAAAAAAACCCAACTATAAATTTTTTTTTTCGACTTTTGGCCAGCTTTTTCGGATTCGGCCCTACTGTGCGCTCACGTGAAAACATAACCTTCAGTAGTTTTCAGTCAGCTTATACACTTATTTTTTATTTGGCAAACAACCTTGCAACGTTTTTAAAATTTATAAATAATCGTTAGAAATTTCTTTATTGACGATAATTTTTTCGTTTAAATTGCAATGTTAATCAATCAGTTATAAGTAATCTAAGCCAGCAAAGCTGCGATTTCCCATAAGGTTGCATGTTAAATTTTGTCAATACACAAATATTTATTTCTCGCTTCTCAAACAACCCCGTGTCTTAAATATTGAACTGGGTCATTTTTAGGCTATTTTTTATCTGTACCTAAAATTTTAGCTCGATTGCAATGTTAATTATATTTGGTGTAGAACTCCCTTGATTCGTGATCCACGAAATTAAAATGTTCTAACTTTTATATATGAAAGAAAATCCATAATTCCTAAATAAACAGTTACAACCTTAAAAAGTGTTTTTTTGTATTACATATGTTATTGTAGAGTCGTTACTTTATTATGAAAGTTCTTACTTTTAATTTATTGCTATAAATGAATACCAGCATTTAAATTTCGCTGTTCACAATTTACTCAGCTACCACGTGTGTACTATATACGCAGCCTAATATCGGGTTTTTAACAGTCGGCTCGGTGAGGTGGATGATCAATTGAAGAGATCCTTCCATTATTCTGATACCGCCCGGCAAAAAATACCCAGTACACTGATAAAAAAGTTAAGTAGCCATTAAAACCCAAGCAGCCAAGCTTTACTTTAGTAGTCAGGTAGGTCTATGTTAAGTAACGTTCACCGTAGACCCCAAGCAATTTCTGCTTGGCAATAAGTAACGTTACTCAAACTTAAGTAGCTACTACTGAAGTCCACTTTAGTCGTTACTAAATTGCCATAAGCTCTTATCACCCAACTGAGTTTCGTAGGCTCTACTGAACTTTTCTCTCGGTGTAGGACGGATGGCTGAGTTGTCGAAGGGGAAATTTTTGCAGTACAGGTACGCTGAAAAGACTCGTCTACTTGGTAGGTAGGTTAGGTTATAAAAGAAAGGAGAATTCGGTTAGGTAAATTAGGTAAAGATGGAAAAGATAAGTGGGTCGTAGATACGTTAATACAGAAACAGGTATATGTTGATATAATTAATAATACAATACATTACAATATTATCAAAAAAAAAAAATGTTTTAATATAATGTCGTCGGCCAAAACGAATAAATCTACTTTTCAAAGCACATAGGCAAGAAGGTTACTTTTCAAGTTATTTGGCAAAAAGGTTTCTTTTCAAATTAAAAAGTAATAAGGTTACTTTTCAAAACTATTTTTTTTTCTTTATATTTTGAGGTGGTTACACTGATTTTAATGTATCTTGTACGAATAAATATAATGAAACAATTCTTGCACTCATAAAACCTATAATTGTTGTATAAGCTTTCTTTAATTACTCTAGTCACCATGTCAATTTTAATAAATAAATAAATAAGTAACTATGTTAACTTTATTTCGTAACTGTGTCAAAATTACTTGGTGATTTCAGTATAATAATCTGCAAATTGATTCAAAATCAACCTTTCGTTCACCAAATATTGTAAATCTTCTTTTTTCTTCTCGTCCAATTGTAATTTTTCATTGTAGCACTGTTTCAATTGATTGTCACTACTGACGTACAACGATTGTCCAACGGAACACCATAAAGTAAATACTTATCTGCGTTATAAAAACTGTTTCTTATATATTTATAAAATAAATGAAAATGAATTGACAGTGTACTAAATAAATTGAGAACCAACACTCCATTGCGAAACTTTTTTAAAAAAAAAACAGAAATCTAGACACGTAAATCTTAACACTACAGTAATATGCACGAGCAATAGAAGAAATAAGTTTGTAGTTACACAAGACGAACAAAGATCATGTAGCAAAGCTCGAATGGAACTAAGCCAGGTGGCAAAGACTATCAATAACAATCAATCACTGATAATGCTCAAGACGTGTGGTTGTCCTATAGCCTGCTTTTCGTGTACTCTTATACATTTTGTTTCGTGGAAATAATGTAAACAAAAGTAAGGTGACAAGCTTTAGAACTCGCGATGTAAATAATTTTAAATATTTACAATATTTACGAGTTTGAACTTAGAAAAATCCTAGGAACTTCAAAACGTGCCTTTTTACATCTTCTATAGCGCAAACAGAAGGCACGTACTTGAAGCGTACCAACATGTGCCATATGTTCCATTCCCGGCCGCTGGCATGAAAAAATAGTTTTAAAAAGTAACCTTATTGCTTTTTAATTTAAAAAGTAACCTTTTTGCTGAATAACTTGAAAAGTAACCTTCTTGTCTATGTGCTTTGAAAAGTAGCTTTATAAGTTTCGGCCGACGATGCAAGAAAATCTCTGCCAATTGATTGCCACAAAGCTTCCTAATTCACATATTTTTCTTCTTTTTTACACACACCCTCATCAATTTTCTTTCTTTTTAAATTTGTAAATGTTATTATTTGAGAAATTTTATGATCTTCATGATCTTCAAGATCTGCTACCACAAAATATTCTGAAAAAACGTTCACTGGCGGAAAAATCCATACTTTCAAAAAATACGATTTTCCAACATCGATCAAATTGACCAAAAACAAACAAAAAATCACAGAATATCTTTCGTAAAAGATCCTGAAACAACGATAAAAATCAGTCAAAAAAATCCTTAGATATGACTGACTACATACATTCCCTATTCACACCAACGCATATCTGCCTATACTTAATTTTTGTAAATTTCATCTAAATACGGTTTTTTTTGCACATAATTTGATGAAATTTTAGAATTTCTATCGTAAAATATCCTAAAACAACGATAAATATCTTTCAAATCTATTTTTTCGAAAAAATCGAGTTTCGAAAATCATGAAAGTAAAAAAAACCACTGCCAATAAACTAGCACAAAGCTTCCTTAACAACATTATTCTGCAATTATTTACCTGAAAAAAAAAGTAAAATATTCAAATGATTTAATGTGTAAAAAGAAGCTATTTTCATGCTCTATGATGTGGAATTATTTTGAAAATAAAATTATCATTTTTACCCAAAAAGTACAAAAAATATTGTTAAAAAATTTTTGAATTAAATTCAATTGAACAAATAATTAGAACTAATACTGAAATCGATACACGTAATGTACCTATCTTGTAGCTAAAATATTATTGATCAACATGAAGCTATTTAATCATCCACATAATATAACTATTGAAGAAATCAAATTGAAATTTGTTTACTCCAAAAATAGCAAAAACCGTTTTTTCAGCATAAAAAATCGTTATAACTATCTTAATAGGGTATGAAACGTCAAATCATTTTGTGAATCAATATAGGATATAAAAAGGAACATTTAGAGCGGTATATCATCGAAATTACTCAGAGGGTTTCTAAGATGTGACTGATTAAAGAAACAAAAAATGTAGATTTTATTTATCAAAAGAAAACGACATAACGTAAAAACAAAAATTTTAACTTTAAAATGAAGTTGTTTTAATGCTCTATGAGATACATCTATTGAGGAAAACAAATTTAAATTTGCTTACCCTAAAAGTAGCAAAAAAACGCGTTTTGGAAGTAGAAAATCGTTATAACTACCTGAATAAGGTATTAAACTTGATTTTTTTTTTTTGAAACTGCCAAGTATAAGGGTATAGAAACAAACATCTTTAACCTTGCATCATCGAGATCAATCAAAGGGTTCCTAAGGTATGTCTGATTTTTTTTAAGTTTTATTTTTTATGCAATAAAAAAACTGACATCAGTAAAAAATAGTTTGAAATGGAAAACAAAGCTATTTTATTTCTCCGTGATGTATAATTATTTTGAAAATCAAGTCAAATTTTTTTCACCACGAAAACAGCAAAAACCGATTTTTTCACCTCAAAAATTAGTATAAAAACCTTAATAAGGTATAAAACTTGAATTTTATTTTCGAGCTGCTATAAAGTCATAAGACTAAACATTTTAAGCCCTAGATTATTGAAATCGGTCGTGAGGTTTCTGAGATATGACTGGTTACATAGACACGCACACACACACACACTCCCACACACGCACACACACAAAAAGACTTTCTATTCGCTCTGTGCACAACACGGCGAAACTTGGAACTTCGATACCCAATCCCCATTTAAAATACGTATATTTGCCCGACACTAGCGCCAAATCCAGTGTTTGGCGCTAGTGTCGGGCGAATAGACGTATTTTAAATGGGGATTGGGTACCGAAGTTCCAATTTTCGCCGTTTGTGCACAGAGCGAATAAAAATGGTATTGCTTCCTCATAGAGGAAGTTTTGCATGAAAAAAAAATTTGTGGAAATATGTTAGAAATACCTTCCTTATACAGTGTCTAAAGTGAAAGAATACCATTTTTAGAAAAAGTCTGCCCGCGCGTGCGTGTGTGTATGTAATCAGTCATTTATCATGAATCCAGCTGTAGAATTATTTATTCTGGGCTTAAAATTTTTGTTTTCTTATCCTCATAGTGGCTCGGAAATACAATGTAAGTTTGACGCCTGATTAAGGTTTTTTATAACGATTTTTATGGTCGAATACGGGTTTTGCTTTACTTTTTTACGGGTGAAAAAAATTTAACTTGAATCTCTAAATAGTTGAATCTGATAGAGCTTTGAAATAGCTCTATTTTTCATTTTGAATCATCTTGATAAGTCATTTTGTTGAGTTTTTATTAAAGAAATACTAAGATTTTTGTGGAAAATTATTTATGTCTTAGAAATCCTTCGAGTGATTTCGGGTATTTTAGGTTGAAAATGTTTGTTTTCATATCTTTATATAGCTTTCAAAAAAAATTCAAGTTTCATACCTCATTCAGGTTTTTACAACGATTTTCTATGTCCAAAACGCGATTTTTGGCTACTTTTAGGGTAAACAAATTTAAATTCGTTTTTCTTAACAGATGTATCTCATAGAGCATTAAAAGAACTTCAGTATTAAATTAAAAAATTTTTATAAGTAATCCTTTTTCTTATTAAAAAAATCTACGATTTTTGTTCTTGAATAAGTTTTGTCTCAGAAATACTGCAAATGATTTCGATGATCTAGGGCTCTTAATGTTTCTTTTTATGTCCTATACTGATTCACAAAAACATTTGACGTTTCATACTTTATCAAGGTTTTTATTACGATTTTTGATGCTAAAATAACGATTTTTGTAGTTTTTGGAGTGAACAAATTTCAATCTGATTTCGTATTTTTTTTTTACTTTTTTACGGGTGACAAAAATTAAACTTGAATCTCTAAATAGTTAAATCTTATAGAGCTTTAAAATAGCTCTATTTTTCATTTTGAATCATCTCGATAAGTCATTTTGTTGAGTTTTTATTAAAGAAACACTAAGATTTTTGTGGAAAATTAGTTATGTCTTGAAATCCTTCGAGTAATTTCGATTATTTAAGGTTAAAAATGTTTGTTTTCATATCTTTATATAGCTTTCAAAAAAAAATTCAAGTTTCATACCTTATTCAGGTTTTTAACGATTTTCTATGTCCAAAACGCGATTTTTGGCTACTTTTAGGATAAACAAATTTTAATTCGTTTTTCTTAACAGATGTATCTCATAGAGCATTAAAACAACTTCGTTAAAAGTTTTTTTTTAGGTAATTTTTTTTCATTAAAAAAATCTACAATTTTCGTTCTTGAATAAGTTTTGTCTCGGAAACACTCCAAATGATTTCGATGATCTAGGGCTCTTGATGTGGCTTTTTATATCCTATATTGGTTCACAAAAATATTTGACGTTTCATACCTAATCAAGATTTTTATAACGATTTCTGATGCAAAAGTAACGGTTTTTTCAGTTTTTGGAGTAAAAAAATTTTAATTTGATGTCGTCAATAGTTATATTCCACAGATCATTATATAGCTTCATATAATTAAATAATATTTTAGCTACAAGATATATGTATATATATTACGCATATCGATTTCAGTAATAAGTTCTAATCATTTGTTCAATTGTTTTTAATTCAAAAAATTTTTAATATTTTTTGTACTTTTCGGGTGAAAATTATATTTTTATTTTCAAAATAATTCCACATCATAGAGCATAAAAATAGCTTCTTTTCACATTTTAAATCATTATGATATTTTATTTTATTTTTTTTTAGTCAAATTATTGCAGAATAATGTTGTTGAGGAAGCTTTGTGCTATGTTATCGGCAGGGGTTTTTGCTATTTTCGTGGTTAAAAATTTTAATTTGATTTTCGAAATAAATATGTACCACGGAGCTTTAAAACTGCTTTGTTTTCCATTTTAAATTATTTTCTTAACTTACATCGTTTTTTCTTTATAAAAGACAAAATAAAAATTTTTTTGACACATCATCTACATCTTGGAAAATCTTTGAGTGGTTTTGATGTTCTAAGGTTAAAAATGTTTGTTTTTATATCCTTATATCGGTTCTTAATGAAATTCCAGTTTCATACCTTATTAATGTAGTTTTAACGATTTTCTGTGTCCAAAATTCGATTTTTGGCTACTTTTAAGGTAAAAAAATTAAGATTGGATTTTTCTAATGGCTGCATCTCATAGAGAATCAAAATTAAATTTTTTTTTTTACACTAAGTCGTTTTTTTTGTTAAAGTAAATCTACACCTTTTTTTTTAAATCAGTCATATCTCTCAAACCCTCTGAGTGATTTCGATGATCTAGGACTCAAAATGTTTCTTTTCATATCCTATATTGGCAAACAAAGAGATTTATTGTTTTCTACCCTATCATTGTTGTTATAACGATTTTTGATGCTAAAAAAAACGGTTTTTGCTGTTTAATTTGATTTCGTCAAAGTTGTTGGATCAGAATCGGTCGAGATATTCCTGAGATACAACTAATTACACACATTCACACACACACACACACACACACAGAGAGAGAGAGAGAGAGAGAGAGAGAGAGAGAGAGAGAGAGAGAGACGGACATTTCCTAAAAATAGTGTATTTCAATTCTAAACTTCATAAAACGTATTTATAACATGTTTTCTTGACATATGATTTTTCGTTTATAACAAAGCTTTCTCTACAATGGAACAATATCTTGGGTGATGTCATCAGTCATAACAAATAAGAAATTGTGTCTGGTTAAAAAACTAAACGGTTGAAAAATCGCTCTAGACTTAGTAGATGGACGGATTAAATCAAATGAACAAGAAGCGATATTCACGGCAGAGTAATTTTTTGACACGAATACATTTTTGAAAAAATTGTCTATCTACTGATACGCGTGCAGCTGTTGGGTAAAGTCTTCGATTTTTGATAGAGAAAGTTTAATCAAAGATTTTGGTACAAAATCATAAAAAATATAATTGATAGTCTTTCAATTAAGATTTGACTAAATCATTGCTTGGTTGTTTAAATGTCAACAAACAATCACTGAAATATACAGCTGTCATTTTAAGTTCTATACAGGCCTATAGTTGGCACACTACATTTATAAAATATCGCAATAGTAAATTTGCTATAAATGGGTATGTGACTATACTGATCAAAAAACCAATAAAGATCATTCAATTCAATTCGCAAAAGTCAAAACTTTGTTTCTCCTTGCTTGAGCAATATTTCTAAAACGTTTGGAAAAACTCAGTGATGACACCTAAAGTAAGATATAGTGAAATTGATTTTTTTAAGAATTTTTGATATCTACCGAAAATGCGCTCATAAACTTGTTATAGTTCATAGTTCTTAAAGTTAAAAACTACTTTCATATTGGCCGATTTAAATTCTAGACTTGACTCTCAACCAATTTATTTATATCCACAGCACTTTTAAGATCGCAGGAAGATTTACAAAAATAAAATTTTGAGACGTGTTAATTATTCAGATTATGTGTGGTGTAGTTAAGGTAAATGTATCGATTATGGGCCACTTACTCTCTACCTTTTTGGTATTATGGTCATTGTGAAATAAAAATATATTTGCTATTAATACTTTTGGTACCTACTTGAAGCACTAGACTTCTCAAATGTGTACCAATAGTGAAAATTGTGAAAAATAGTTTTAAAAAAATTAAAATTATGACAATGTAAACAAATATTCAGTTTTATCGCTGTTTTAGGTTAACTTTTTTCAACTCTAGATTTTCACAACTTACTCGTGTTCTGAGGTATAAAAATGTCTTTTTCAGATTTATAAATGTGTACTAGAGAGTAAAAAACATAAATACTATTAGTCAATTGTTTAAAACAATAGTAATGATGCATATTATCTATGGCCCATAATATGGACATGCTCTGATGAACCGTAGTAACGTGTGGGCCACCTTGCTAGTATCGGCCCGTAATATGGACAGAGAGAAATATTTTTGTTCATAAGTTGGGCCACTATTTTATTTAAAAAATTACATTTCTAGTAGAAAAACTAAGAATATCACGTGAATCTAGAAGCTTCAAGCTATCTACGACGCTATCATGACATTACCATCAAATTTTTTGGTATTTAATAAGTTGCAGTTTCATACAAGTGGTCGAGAGCCTATATTGCACTTACTATCCTACAATGCCTGCCGCAGATGGCCCGAACTGAATCTTCACAATATTAAGCTTTTTTTTTTAATGAAAAACTTTTCAAAAATATATCAGTAAATAGGTCATTTTAAAGAGTAAGGCTTGAATTTTAAGGACGACTGATTTGTAAGAGGATAAAAGTAACTTAAATCCTTTATTTTGACGATTAATGTATGGATGGCCCATAATAGGTACCTTTACCTTAAGGATGGTCGCGAGCATCATCGATGAGGGGTGAAGGAAAAAGCTCTCCCGGCCCCGCGCAGCACTACCCCCTTTACCGCGCACCTCCTCCCGCAGCCTACGAACCGGATATTATGTTCACGTTTTACATTAACATTATCTGAAATGTGCCATAGTGTACCATCAATTTTTGCTCACCGACTGCGACTGTAGAAACAATCATTTATCATTGGATATATTTTCTTTTCACATCTCTGCATTTTTACGAGTTTTTTGTCTATATGAAAAAATAATTTGAAGTGTACTCCCATAAGAACGTACTTTAAAGAGCTCAACTTTAGCGTTGATTTGCATGATTGAAAAAATTCAAGGTGATTCATAACGAATCCCCAAAGTTTTATATTGATCTCTGCATTTTCATATAACTCCCGACCATCCTTAACTTAAAGCACTTATAGTTGGGCTTCGTTGTCCATACCTTTGTTAAAAATTCAAAAAAATGGACGATTAACTTTTGTTTTATTCTGATCATGATCATTTTCCGCGTGATATACTTCAATATGTATAACTTTATACAAAGTTAAACAAATTATACAAATTCGTGAATTCGATAATCTAGAAGTAAGCAATAACTATATAAGTATACGAATATCAATCATTTGTTAAACCTACTATCGAGTTACATATAAAAACATTTTAAGGCACATCTTTAATATATTTTTTTTATAGGATGGTCAACACAAATAAAGAAAATTATCTATATACGATCTTCAAAAGCAAAATTTAACATGACAGATTCAATAAAAAAATTTGCTTGTTAAAAAAAATTTGCATGATTTCTTTTAACGGAACACAAAATACTATCGAAATGGATATGGAAAATTTGTAGACAGTGTATTTTTTCAAAATTCTTCAGTTTATTACGGGGAAACTAAATATTTTTAAGTTTGAGGTACTCGATACTTACTAGGGCTACGTGAACACGTATACCCATTTGTACGATTTACATTGCCGTAAGATTACATTCACTGATCATTTTAATTTTATTTTAAAGCACTGTGCATGCCGATCACGTATTGTGCACTTTAAGTGATTAGAAATTCATTTAAAACTTAAGCCTTCCATGACTTACATCTTATGATCTAATAATGGTTTCTTTATTGACACTATGCGAACATTGATAATATTCTTCGTTTATGTTACAGCGACGGTCTTCGAAAACGCACAGAAATACCAAGTGCTTTTGTGTGAGCAGATTGACAGAAAATTCTGAGAGCTTTAATAGCACGGCATCGCATGAAAAAAAGATCAAAAAAACAGTTTCGATCGAAGATATACCATGTGTACGGCATTTACTTTTTGTATACTTTTCAATGCAAGTATATTTTCGAATATAAATAATATATATATTCTTTCACTGCCATGCCACGTTGTTTTCAAATGTTTTTATTGTGCAAAGCAAAGATATTGTATTGTTGAAATTATATACAATTTCTCTATTATAATTGATACTTTGTCTTTTTTAAGAGTAAAATAGAATTCACTTTTTTCCATTTTTTTATCGGTGCATTTTACATGATTATTTCGCACAAAAGCATAGATGTGTTATTCAATCCTAAAGACTTGGCAGTGAAAAGCTCGTAATCAGCTGTGACTATAGCTATCTTTTTGCAAATCTCTGAACATTTTCGAAGTTAAAATACTAATACACGTACTAAATAAATAAATTGTATCGATTCACACTATTTATTACTTGGTATGAATCGTTCAGATTCTAATTCTATAGAAATAAGTTATAAAAATAATGCAGGAGCGCATATTTGCTTAGAGATATCTAACTTTGCGTATACAGGTGCGCAGTAAACTATAGTGATGGCACCAAAGACTGATTGTAATAACATACGAAAATGGATATTTCTACGACGGAACTAGTTAGCTCAAGCGTATCATGTATGCAGCTCGTTTTTTCAGCTTTAAAGCGATCGCTTTTAGGTGTACATACATAATTACATACTTTCATCGATTTGTCGCAGGTTTTTTTTAAAAAAAGGCGATCAATGGTAGACTCTAGTCAAGTGGAAGTACATATTTTTTACCATGTACTGTATGATGTTTTTTTCTTTGTATTTAAATATAGTTATAGTCGGTAAAATTCTTGTTTTTGTTTTGATTGTTGAGTCTATATTTCAAATATATATTTGGAAAAGTGGGTTTTTTCTTGAATCTTTATCTTCTGCAATGTGGCTTTTATATTATAATAATTGTATGTCAAAACGATCTTTCGTCTATAAATTTGGGCCTTATTGATATTATATGATAAATTATACTTATTCTTGTGATACTTTACACTTTCTACTGTTTAATACCTGTTCTTTGTAAATATATACATTTATACAAAAATATCATACATGCTATTTGTATTGTATACCGATTAGGAAAAAAAAAATTGTGATCATATTCGTTTATTGGCGAAGTATATAAATTGATTGACCAACTGAGTGATCACAGTTTTGATCGATTTCTTACTAATTTAGTTTTTAAGCAACATCGAAGCTTGCAATGTTAAACCAACGAATGGTTTATTACTGTCAAATGATTATTGATTATTCTTACAACGAAAAGCTTTTATCCTCAAATTACTGTTACGCAGGATAAATTTCCTATTGTATATGTTATCAAACTGTTATGAATTATTTTCAAGTTGGATCATCATTTTTGGGAATCCCTTAGGGAGTAAAAATCTATTCTATACCTTATTGAAAATGAAGGTCGTTACCAATGTATTCCAAAATCTATGTAGTGCAATGCAGACGCGATAACCGTTTTTATTTATGATAAATAGCATGCTTTTTGATTCTCATTGTCAGCAAGTCGATGATTTCAATCGACTGAAATCACTAAAAACTTCGATTGTAGTCAACCATTGTCACCAGTTTCAAAAGTTCGTCCACTTTTTGCCTTCTGAAAATCTTTACATCTCTTTCTAATACATACATACTTGTCTGTCTGTATCGTACATGTGTCCGAGGAGCATCCAAGTTATTTATTGAACAAAAAAAAATGTTATAATCACCTTGACACACTTATTAACTCGTAGTGGTAGATAAAAAGGTGTTTTTTGCTTTAAAAGGCCGTATGTGAAAATTTTCAAGGAAAATCAATACTTTTTCTACAATATAATTTTCATTAATAAGTTTTATTCGATAAATAAATATAAAATAATAAATCTTTCACATCATCGAACGAGAAAAGGAGTAAATAATATTATTATTATTATAAAAAGTGTCATACAAATTTTTTTGAGAAAATTAGCGTACATCTCTCGAAATCTCCTGCGTATATCAACAACAGATCCATCGATATATATACGAGATAATGTTATTAACTTATACACACACATATATATATATATTATATACATATTGTACATAAACATATGCGAATGTACATTAGCATTAAATACTTAAATTATTTTGAAATCACTATTACGTTTTAACTACTTGTGACGTGTTAAGGCTTTTCATAGTATATAACAAACCTTCTTGAAGCAAAGGTAACAGAAAATCTCGAATCACGCGCGTATTGTCATAAAGAGCATGCGATTTGAGAGTTTTTTTACTTGCTCCCATATACTTTTTTTTTAGACCAACTCGACCATAAATGATACTCTTTCCCCGCATAGCGAGAGAAAGAGTACAACTAATATGATCAAGGTAGTCGAACAAAATTTCCGTGTATTTTCACATGCCTAGTATAATACAGCGTAATACGCAATTTGATCGTCGTTGTAATCATTGACTGGCTGAATGATAGTCGAGAACAGAACTAGATTCTTTTTTTACAAATAATAAATTATGACAATCTTTTATCAAAAGTTATACTGAGCTATGTGACTTTCTTAAGGCGACGTCGGAGAAAAAGTAGGATTGTATGCCAGTACATTCTAAGTTTATAGAAAGTGTCAAAATTAGTTTACACTATTTATTGTTGTTTTGTTCGTCAACCAAAGTAACGTCAAATGATGTAAGTTTATTAGTGACTTTATGAGTTATAGCTTACTTTTGTTTGGTAATTTTCAATTCCTGTAAGACTGATGTGTAGTACTTTATGAATCAAATGCGTAAAGTGCTATTTTACGCACAATTGTTATCGCAACGCAGAGGGTGGTCGATAAAGCAAAAAACGAGTGCGGGGCGATCACACGGATGAGTAAAATATTCGATGTATTTTGTGATAGTATGTGGAAATTTCGTACTATTGATATAAGTTTTTTACAGTTGCAGATTGGGAAAAATATTCTGCTGTTATGTATTTTGTCTGTCTCCTAAAGTTAAAAAAATCGCTCTATTTCATGCCGTGACACCTTATCGAGTAAATAATTGTTATTGAATACAAAACATTTTTAACATAATCGTACAATAAGGAAGGTAAAATTTCATCGAAACGAGCCATTCCTTGTAATATTATCATCAAAGTGTTCAAAGACCAATTATTTTACTCATAAATGTGTACAAAAAAAAAAAAACTTCCGCATACTTATTTCCGAAATCATACATTGTATGTTGGAAGTAGAATGCAAAACCGAATTTGACGCATACTATCACAAAATAAAACTTGAACGTAGCTATATGGTAATTAGCCTGTGTTATTGGAGAGAGCTCCGATCTTGCCTTAATAATTATTGTACTCTCCGAGTTCTGGAAAATTGTGTAAAAAATCAAACATAAAAAGAAACTAAAATGAAAGAAAAAGCTTATACTTGCATCGATGCGGGATATATATTACAAACACACTTTAAACTCTTGTTCTGTATGTACGCTCTTCCCGATTTTCACGAATCGCAAAAATGCGCTTATGTAATATTGATGATAATAATAATATTAATCATAATAATTATTATAATTGCAAATAAAAATTGAAAAATGATGAATCTTTATCATTGCCAAACATCAGATGTCATATACCAACATATTTCCCGATTATTGTCAAAATTAACATAGAAAACACGACTTGGAATAAAAACGAGTAAATATCGTAACGACAAGAAGAACACGGTTTAAGTTCGATACAACTTTATAATAATAATAATAACATTAATAATAATAATAACAATAATAATTATAGTAATAATAATAATAATGTACCATTTACATATGCATATTTACTTTATAAATATTTCATTGATGGGAAAAGTTCTTGTCAAACATTTTGCACGCACGCAACAAAAAAATAAAGCCTCAAGCTGTATCTCTTTTTACTATAATAACTATAAGCCATTACTTACTGCCTTGGCAGTTTTTCTCTTAACGCACCTGAAAATTTTTCGATATACATGATTAAATAGATCAGTAAAGACCTGCACCACGGACGAATGTTTTTCGAAAAACTTTTTTTTTTCACTATTCATTTCTCAACTATATCATGTAGTCTTATACACTCCTAATATACAAGATTCATTAAAGCTTATCACTACCACTGGGTTTATTTATTGCCTTCTCCCGCAAACTCCTTGCGTAAATTATAAGTACATCATATAATTTTTCATTATTGTGTTTCATGGTCATTTTAATCTCATAACTGTTATTTTTCACTTTTTTGACTCAGCTGTAAAGTTTTTGCTCTGCCTTCAAACGTATTCGCCGATCACGTTCGGTAGTACGGTGCCCCACTGTACGTGGACATTGGTATGATATTTTTGGACAAGTGCCGGGCGTCTCCTTGATCGTACTCGACGTCGTAATATATTCCACTTTGATTCTGAAATGCAGTTGGTTATTAGTTAGAGTATGCAGAAGCTTGGTTTTCATTTAATATATTTTGCATTTAAAATATTTTGCTAGTCAAAGAAGCCGTCGGAAATTTGATTTAAAATTGATATCATGCAAAATAAAGTTTACGAGAAATTATCTAAAAAATCAATAGTATGTATAAAAAATTTCTACAAAATGAGCCCAGTTGATTCACGATCGGATAATTAAAATGTACAGTTACGGTTGGATGACAAAAAAAACTTGAAAATTTGTGGGCATAACAAATTTTTATTAATAAGCGGGCCTTCCATAAACCACGTGTTCTGTTGTAGGGGGTATCGGTTCGACCAAAGGCAACGTTGAACCACGTGGGAGTAGGAGGGTTTCAGTTAATGTTAATATGTGGCTTGTAAGTTGATGCAGTTGAATTTTTTTTTTTAAATATAGAACGTTCAATGTTACGCCATCTCGTGGAAAATCAAGCGTATTCATGGAATCTCAACGTTGCTTTGTTCTTTGTTTACCTCTAAGCTGTCTAAGTGCTATAGTTCTGTATTCAGCGCGCGTCATGCTGGTCATGCACTATGCAGCATATGTCATGTTGTTATGTTTTGTGAGGGTGTAGCGAGATACAGTGGCCGGAACTTAATTCGGTAAGCGGGAAATTCAAAAATGTAATTCCCATTGGCTGGTTCGATAACATAACCTCTCTCACAGGTAGATGTTATATTTTCCGCTTAATGAATTAAGTTATGGCTACTGTACATCAGGATTAAAATATTTGTAAAAGTGAATCAAGTGTCAATAAATGTTTATAGCTAGTGCTATCATGTCTCGATTGAATACATAATTCTATGAAGCATACTACGTAGCGTTTCTTACAAAAAAATCGAAAAGGATGCAAATGAACTCTAAAGATCTTTAAAATCTGACAAAATTAATAGAAACTACATGACTTTTTGGAGGAAACGGGGGGTTCTGCGAAAAGCTACGGTAGACCACAATGGGGGTAGGAGGGGGTCAAAAAGTACCGAAACTCAAGCGACGTGGTTTATGGAAGGATCCTACTGGTCGATATTTCGTTGGATAGAAAACAATTTTTTCAGGACCCAGGATTCCTAGAGGTGCAAAAATCACGCGAAAGGACAAATAAAAACATCATACAAACACCACAGACACCATCAAGGTCAAACTAAGGCAACGAGATATAAAGGTAAGTTCTTTACGACGAGAAAAGACGACAGATGAATTCTTGGTGACGAAACGACTTGACAGCATAAATATAATATACGCATTCCAATAGACGAGACCCTTAAGTGTCGCGCGATACAACTCAAGTTGTCATTAGGAACGTTCCCAATGGAAAGGTGTCATGCGACAGTCGATAATGACGAGCTTAGGTACTGAGGGTAACTTTAATGTGAAAAATAGATACAGACCAGCAACAGTAAATGAGAGCGTTGTGTCGATTTTTCACCTCAAAGTCATCCTCAGTGCCTAGTATCGCTGTTATCTACTGTCGCGTGACATCTTTCCATTGGGAACGTTCTTAATGACAATTTGAGTTGTGTCGCGCGACATCCAAGTGTCTCGTCTATTGGAATATGTCCAACAGGTCAGTGACTAAGGATTTATATAGAAAAAAGACTAACCTACAGAGATATAAATACAAAAATATAGGCATTTAGAATAAATAGAACGTTCATTACCACAAAAAAAAGTCATGACAGAGGTTCAGAGAAAAAAAAATTCAAAGACAATACTTGGCTAGCATCGTTAGATCCTTTTTTGTTACCAAACTGAACATTGTACTTATGTTATGATTATTTCTTATTCAAAGTTTTAACGCCAAATCAATGCTAACTCAATGTTGAATCAGAGGTGATTTATTTAAGGAACACTGAAATCCATTGTCAGTTATATGGGCGCGTCCAGCGAGAACGGGCCACCTCGCGCGCGCGGCGCATTTTTCGTCCGAGCACTCTGTGTTCAACTCGCTCGTACTGGCTGGCAAAAAGTTAAAAAAATAATTTACAAATGTACATCGATAGATTTTGATCTGCTCTCTCTAATGATATCCTTATTTTTCGCCCAAAACCCTTTTTCTATGGTTAAAAATGAGTTGGAAGTTCGAGACGCTTCTGTAAAATTCGCCATGGTTTTGAAAAATGAAATTTACACGTTTCGAAAGAGCAACACTTGAACTACATCTCCACCAATTTTCAGAGTGGGATAATAAGAAGTGCGTGAATGACGAGAAAATAAAGACGTTGGCATTGGGTCAGCCACGCTTGACAGACAACTATATAGTTGTAGTACAAACGGTAGACTCACTGATAACTACGAAACGCCTCACAGCGGCGCGAGCGGTAACTACATGTGCCACGCAGCTGATCCCATGCCAACGTCTTCATTTACTTGTCATTCACGCATTTCTTACTATCCCACTCTGAAAATTGGTGGTTCAAGTGATGAGTTGTAGTTCAAGTGTTGCTTTTTCGAAAAGTGTAAATTTAATTTTTCAAAACCATGGCGAATTTCACAGAAGCGTCTCGAACTTCCAACTTATTTTTCACCATAAAAAAAGAGTTTTGGGCAAAAAATAAATGCACCATTAGAGAGAGCAGATCAAAATCTACTTTATCTACTGAATCTGCTTTAAATGAACCTTGAAAATTATATATTTATCAGGGAATCAACAACAATTTATTATATGATTAACATTGATTCAACGTTGGGTCAATGCTAAATCAACGATATAATTTACAAAAGATTTCAGTAATCTTATAGTCTTTGAATCAACGTTAAATCAGCGTTGAATCAGCGTTTAATAAGTATTGAGTCAGCATTATTTTAGCGTTGAGATTTTGGATAGGGTTATTAACCAAAACGAAACTTACTTATTTATCACTTTCCCACTGACTTCGCGTCATAAGTTAAAGCATTAATATAGCACTCCTCTAGTTTTTGTTTTAATCTTGAAGGTTACGCTACTTTTATAGGTTAACATGACGAATTACATGTAGGAACATAGGTATCCGTATATGTTACCCATTCTCTTAACCTTTTATCCTTTTTTCCTTTTAATTTTAATTTAATGCAATCTTATCTTAGAAATCATAAAAAAACTCACGGCCATGGAAGCTCGAGATTTAGGTCGAGGCGCTGTGAAATTGCTTTGAGGAATGAGGTCAGCGCGATCTTTATCCTGAGGCTCAGAATCTGAGCTATCAGGTTCAGGCGGTGGCCGCTGGTGATGCCTTTGACGGGCGCGTGGCGGTGGTGCTTGTAGCCTTGGCAGCGGTATCGGTGGCAACGTTCCATGCAAACTTAAGGTTGGATAGCCGAACATCGCAGAGCTCGGTCTTGTTGGACCCATTGGTTCCGTCTAGGTGTTAAAAAATGTATTAACATTCCTTAATATTTGAATTTGGAATATATATATAACAAAATAATTAATTCCTGCTGCATTACTATCAGTTGTATGTCAATCAGAGTATATGTTAAGAGAATTATAATTTAACTACTGTAGAATGATTTGTATCCTGAAAGTATCTTACCGCATACACATTAGCAGTAGCCAAGTGGTCAGCAACTTGTGCCCACATGTAAGGAGGAAGGTTCGACGGTGGTCCCTGTTTGACGGAAGCTAGTGTCCCGACCGAACCTACACGCGCTGAAATGGCCACACATTAATCATGTTTCTTTATAAAGTATGTATAAGACGTTGTTGATTCTACTGAAAACTACCTGGTAACGTGCCGGGAAGACCACCTTGAATATATCCGTAGACGGGAGATAGAGCCTTTTGTTCTCGCGACCATTTTCGACTGAAGTATAAAAATTTACACATGAGAATTTGATCACTGCTTATAATTTCTCCAAACGAAAGATTTAAAAGTCATATGTACCTCCACATTATCAAACACACAAGCGTGAAAATAATGACGATTAAAGCCAACACTGAGGCCCCGATCGCAACGCTAAGGACCTCACCATCTACTTCACATTGTGAACCCCAGAAACTTCCAGTACATCTGAAATGGATCAGCAAAGCCATGAGATTTTTAACTTTTATTCCTCGGGATTGTTATTTCCAATATTAATACATTTGACTCACGAGCATTGCATTTTGTCTTCTTGGTAAAAACAGGTCCCTCGATTGTTGCAGTGGGACGTTGGACAGGACTGGCATATTCTACCGGACATCAACTGGTCATTCTTGTGAGGATCCTTGAATCCTGGTTTACAGGTACAAATGAATCCACCCCACGTATTAGCACACGTTGCCTGAGCATGACAGTCGTTGAGCTCGGTCGACGCGCACTCGTCCAGATCTATTTGTCCAGCAAAAATTTCATCTCAATACAATTTTTCAACAAAGAAAGCGAGATTTCCTTAAATAACAGATGAAGTATGCTCACCTTGCAGATTAGATATCGAACCAGCTGGACTTTCAACATAAAGCGCGCTCTTTCCGATATTGTTGTATCTCCTTTGTATGACGCCAAGCAGGTGCTTTTGTAACTCTCCAGCTAAACTTTGTCTCGCCGTTCTGGGTTCGTAGGCTAGTTTAAGAGTGGCGTTGACAAAAACGCCTCCTTGACCTTGACTCACGTCTCCATGGTAGACGTTGTTGATCTGCGACCCGACGTACTCATCCGAGAACGGAGTCATTGACATTGCTGACTCAATCTTCAAAGTAATTGTGAAGTTAATTTTTTTTTAAAATTCATTATCGTAAGTATTAAGAGAGTCATGCCATAGTATTACGACTTACGGCTCTGTTGGACTCATAATCCAAAATTTGGTAGTTCTCTGAATCCTTGTCGCTGAGATCTTTGTTCCATACTACCTTCTTATCATAAAGCTTATCAACTCTAATCGAAACGACAATACTGACAACTCCTAGAAATTGTTTGAAATCATATTGCTATTGTACATGTTCAGTTGTTAAATGAATATTGTTTTTCTTGGTCGATTAGTCTACCAAATTCTAACGACTGAGGCAAAAGTTTCAATGCTGAATCAATATGAAAAGTTTCAACTAGGAATCCATATTAAAATCAATGTTGAATCAGCATTGAATAACACTGAATCTCAATGAGCATGGTTCGTGATAACTCTTGTATGCATCGTGGCAGACACGTGTTTAAAAAACACGTGTTTGCTATTACATGCATTACATACACGAGTCATCACGAGCCATGCTAATTGAACTACTGAAATCTGCAGTAAATCGCCTCCTTGACTGTATACTGAATTCACGTTGATTCCATGTCAAATCCACGTTATAAAAATGTAAAAACAATCATACGTAAAATTTGGCTATGTCAAACTATAATAATAATGCTGATAGTAAAATGCTGATTGTTTAGGACATAAGCTTTAAATTGGTAATGGACGTTAAAAATAAAAAATAGTATTTAATACTGGCACACATGGAGATACAACTATTCCACATGGATTTTGATCGATTTTCACGCAGATCAGTGTTGATTTAATACGGAATAAATGTGGATTAAACACAAAGTTAATGAGATGCCTTCTAATATCGTGTTGTTAGCTCAATAATTGAGCGTTGATTCAGGGCTGATAAAACATTAATTTCAATATATATTTAGGGTTTAAAACTATGCTGATTCAGAATTAAAACTTTCAATAGGGGAGTAGCAGTATAGTAACTGATAATCCAAACAACAGGTTATATTATATTACGTTTGCAAGGAAGAGTGTGTAACAGCCTATCGAAACCAGGCTTGCAGTGACAGGCTGAGACGCCATGTACGGTGGCGCACGTCTCGTGCTGACTAGCATCACAAGTGCTCGTGTCACCGACGATGCACGTGTCGATCCTCACTGGCGGCTGGGTCGGCCTCCGATGGAAGATCGGGCGTCGTACTGTACTTGGACGCGGTGTTACATTGCCATTACCTGCCTCCGCTTGCTGTGGTACGGCATATCTGGGCATAATTATGATTTTTATTTTTTAAAGAATTTGTTTTTTCTAATCAAGATTCACCAAACTCACAGAGATAAACTACAATACATACCCTGAGCCAAGAACAGGGGAAATTTGTGTTCTAGTGGGTTGTGGTTGGACCTTACTAGGATCAACAGATCCTTCAGTATTGTCGAACAGATTCAGATACGTTCGTTTACCGTCGATGCTCACGAAACCCTGACCCTCCACTGGTGACGTTAATATGTCATCGGCACCATTAGGATGTCCGTTCAATGGTACTCTAACTTCACCTATTGATGTATTGAAAGAATGGCATGGAGTTACTGGAATAAGTCTTATACGCGCTGCAGAAATTGCGCAGCGGAATTTCGGTCGGACAATCTATCTATGGCTATATATGTTAGTGGGGCTTCCCCCCTTCACCCCCCTGCGCGCTATACGCGCCAACCCCCCATTTATATATTATACGTATACATTAAAAATTTTGATTTTTTCATTTTTTTCATTTTGATTATCAGTTTAATTCTAAAATTCCATAAATAGGGGAAAATGACCCAATTAGTGCGCACTTGTTTTTTTTTTGGCCGTATTAATATGACTACGTGCTTATATGGCTACGTAAACAGACTGCTGTTGAGGTTAGGTTTGCGCCTATACTCTCGAGAAAGTGTCTGTTGGAATGAAGTAAAAAGTTGTTTTGATGGAACCGTCAACTTTATACCACTGCAAGTTCAAATCATGTTTGACTACATTTTTCTGAAAATAATAACTTATGATTATGATATTTTTTTTCGAGTACCTTTCACATATTTAAGTATTTTACAATAGATAAATCCTGTAATTATGTCAAAGTGCGAAGTAATTGGGTCGTGCGCAGTAATTGGGTCATTTACCCTTAAAATGAATTTTGTAATTTGATTAATCTTATTCTAAAATTATGAAAATATATTTTTATTGATTTTATAAAACATTCAAATTATATAAATATAAATACTTTATTCAACCAGTTGTTACTTTGAGAATTTTCTATATAATTGTTTCAAATGCATATTTATCACGGTTACAGGTGAGAGATATTTGGGTTCTAGAAAAAAGTAATAAATATATGCTATGTTATATAGTTATTATTTCAAAGTAATAATAGCTATTCACGTGTTACATAATTATAATTTCTTATATGTTGGGTACAGGGGATGTCTGTCTCTCGGTGGTTCATTTGTTTTGGGCCCAACTCGAAAATTGCACCTCGAAAAATGGCACTGTTTCATAATTGAGCACAAGACTTATTGGCGATTAACTTCCACGGTTGTTATTATTACATCATATAAATTTTTAATCATTACACATAGCTATATCATGTCATATATTTATATTATTCATTTAATAAAATTCAAATACTGATTTAAATAATGACAATAACAAAAAAGTTAGCGTGCTTGTCTATTTGCCTCTTGGGCGGTGTGGAAAAAATAGATAACTCAATAAATCAACAACTCACAAAAATTTGACTCAATTAAAATAACCTAATAAGCGCAACAACTAAACAATTGTGGAAGGGTATGAGGGGTTAATCTAAATTAGGGGAATCAAAAAATTTTTTATCTCATTTTGTTTTGTGGGTGTGTGCATGGTCAGTGGGGTAGATTAGAACCATTTGACTCAATCAAATATCCAAATAACCTCAACAACCCAACAATTTTAGGGGTTGTGTGACTCCTGTGAGGGGGCTGTGGGGGGGGGACGAAAAGCATATGAC
>JAPYYV010001819.1:0-22747 GCA_030522625.1 Copidosoma aretas
TCGCCAAACGATGATGAAAAGTATCGATGATACACCAAAAACACCTTCGGACAAGAGCATTCGTCCGCAGAAGAAAAGAGTCGAACACAGATTTTCTTAAGATAATACCAAACCACTAACGGCAGTCGCAGCAAAAAAAATAACTTACCAATCCCCTCAAAAAATAAAAAAACATCTTTCAAAACCCACGCAGACTCATACAAATTTATTTAATTCCTCTTAAAAAGAAAAAAAAAAGCCAGAATAATGATGAGTGTCGTAAATAGACATCAAGCAAATCAAATACAAGATCATTACTTATGCAATCAACATATCCTCTAACGTCCACTAAAACAAACTATATTAATAGCGTCGAAGCATATAGGAATGATCGTAACAATAATAATAGGATAGCATAAACAGTTGCAAAAAAAAGACGTGTTAATAAGTAAACAAAGGATAGCAATAAATTATTTTAAGTAATACCATATGTTAAAAGGAATGCCGAATAAAATTGCGTAGAGAAGAGATTAATTAAAGAAAGCAATATACAAATTGTTACAACACCAGCATGCTGGGTGCGGGATACTGTAGCTACTTTACGCGCCTTCTTTTTCTCCTTACTAGCAAATATAAAAGTGCCTCTTCCAATGGGGGCCCCTTTACTGATCTTTTATAGAATAATTACAGGTTTAAGACACTTTGGCACCAGCAGGGACGCACCAGATAACAGCTTAGCACTACGACCAGTAATAATTTAATAAGAAGGAGCCAGGAGAGAACCTATCGTCATCCAAATGCAGGGACATGTAACCCCTGTACAACAGGCTGTCAATCAAACTCAGAAGCGTATGGCCGTCAAACAAAAGCCAACAGATCAACAACAACAAACCATGAACGAGCAATTAAAGTTTGAAAAAAAAAAAAGAAAAAAGCTTTAAAGCCTTACAACGACATCCTCGGCTAGAATAACAAGAAAAAATAATGACAATAATATAATTAAAAATAATAATAGAATAACTAACATACTAACATTAAAACCTATAATTGCTTGAAAACACTACCAAAAAAAAAAACCTGAGAATGTAAATTTAGCGCAGTAACGCCTTAGCCATCGACATCCTTGACAATATTTTTTATATGTATACCTTGCATCATTTAATGCATACACTTACCATGTATATTTTGATACATACAACATTTAAGAAAGAGCAGATATACCGTTACACAACTCTTAATGAATTTGATTCTTCAATGTTTACTCACAATAATCAATTTTTTTTATGTATATATATACTACTAACCAAATTGTAATCATTTTTTACTTGAGATTAAGCGTATAAATATAAGAAAAGACGTCTAATAAATCATACTATAATACATTTGCATATAAAACACATATAATATACAAGTAACTTTACGAATATGATACCAACCCCACAATATGGAAAAATGTAACAAAAAAATATGTAATGAAAAAAAAACCATGTGTAAAAATTAAAATGTAACCTTCGTTCATAAAATGATTTTGCAAATTCGCACAAATGTTATAAAAGAGGAAAGAGCGTGTACATGAACAAGAAAAAATGTAAACACTAAAAACACAGTGCAACTAATTCTTCGGAGAAACGAGGATCAGCAGAAGAAGACTACCTCTTTACTTCTTAAGGAGAGAAGTGTACAATATAAACAACAGAACACAAACATTACTCAAACACCTACCTTCAACATATAGGAAAATCGCCGTCGAGGACGACATCGTCGCGGCCCCGGACGTGTGGCGTACGGTATACATAGCATACCAATACGTACGCGCCCCACCACCTCAGATAGGGACGTATGACCATTAGAGAGGAGAAGCGGAACTCTTGAGTCGGGTCAGAGAGTAGAGGAGAAGTAGAAGATTCGGGACTCTCGAGACTGGCAGACGTGCCTCCTAATTACCGTGCTACCCTTGGCTCTTCCCTCGGTCATAAAGAATAATAAAAAGGAAGTTAATAGTCCTTACTAAGTAATTATTTCGCGATCACCCAACCGACCACAAACCCACGTATTACTGCACTTGAGCAAAAAATTGGTGTTTAGATTTTGGATGAAGTAATGAAACAAAATTATTCCAGTATCAAATAACGTACACGGCAAAAGTTTGATACTTCGACAGAAGTGGTTCTTTTAAAGCAATATTTTAATATTGTATTTTTAGAATCAACTAATTTTTGTGTGAGTTACTAGCGAAAGAAATGCATTGTGTATTGCAGAAAGTCACATAAAATGGAATTCTTACATTAATACAAAAAATTCAAACTGTACTCTTTGTTGTCTTTGTATTATTACATACCTTTTAATCAGTAGCCCCGACCATCGTATCATGCAGGTTTGAAAAAATCCAAGTGACACGGATATTCTCACCCACTTATACCAAATCTAGAAGGATCCTCTGCTTACCGTCTCTCACTTGCTACGAATTTTTAAAATGTATAGTACAATAACCAATTCAACGAGCGTGACATTTACTGCACAAGCTTTCGTTTACCTTTTTCTTTCTCTGTTGAACACTTGCATACATACATTTTCTTCCGGCGCACTTTCTGACAATGTATGAAAAATTATTATTTATTTCAGGAATTCATATCCTGACATTTTCACTATCCCTTTACGGTGCTTCGTACAGTCCCACACAGCTTTATTACTGACTCCTTTACGATTGTCTTATGTTTAATATTCACGTCACCTTTTGGAAAGGAAGGATGTCTTTGCCATCACATCACAATTTTTAAAAATCTTACCATCAGCTATTAACAGCTTTTGTCATTTCTGCTACCATTAAAATTTTCCTACTTTACCTTTTTCTCTTTTCTAGTCTCCTGTTACTCTTCGACCACAAGATGCGTTTTCACCACGTCAATATGCATGTCAAGACCCGTCTCTGAAAAATCGTGATACCGCTACCAAATATATCTCACATCTTCTATTAACATCATACTTTCTTCTCTTCCTCTCATTCTTTGAGACCGATCTAAACCTTATAAACTTCTTTCTCTTGCCCTCTTCTGGTAACTTAATTTGTACACGTTTGTTGTCAACTTACTAGTTCCCGACTCTTTTCCTATCTCTCTTTTCTCTGTCTCTCTCTCTCTCTCTCGCTCCGCTCATAGTTAGTACAGAGATTCCGTTGTTGTGCATACATTCATGTAACTATACATATACACATATTCGCAAGGATACCACCGTACAGTAAAAACTATATATATACCTCACCTGCACAATTAGTCAAAAATTGTTCAGTAAATAATTTCTAACATTTATATACACCTGCGCTTGGCGTCTGCCGGGCCCGAACTTCCTCACACGCTGGATCTAATCTCCCGCTGGGATCAGCCTCCAGCGCCGCCTGTGACATGACAGTGTCTGATTTAAGTTCTATTCTACTACTAAAGAGAATTATAAAATATGTTTTTTTATTCATCATTCAATTTTTTCATGATTCCTAGATTTTATTACATAATACATAAGCGAAATGAATATTTTAAAACGAAGGAAGTCATACAAAGAAGAATTGTTTGTATTTCATGTTTATCAATGAAAATTAAAAAACTAACATTTATTTCCTATGTTAGAGTCAATGTGACAGTTATATTTTGTACACAAATTTTAATTTTAATGTTGTATGGTGAGGAGGAAACGTATGATTTACCACGAAAAAAAAAAATTTATATTCATAAAATAACCATGTAAATAATTGGACAATTATTTAATTATTTGTAATCGTCACCAAACTTCAGAAGTAAAAAGATTTAGTCACTGCAGGAAATTTGGTATCGAAAAATAAGTATTTAAATTTTCTTATATGTTACATTTAATTATATATTATGCTCTAGTCTTGTCAAAGTTTTTTTTTATTTATTATATCTGAATTTGTGATATTTTAATATGTTTTGTTCGTTTTATTTAACGATCATGAAAATTACAAAATTCTTACAGACAATATTTAATTAACCCATAAAAACAAAAACTTCAGAGAATAACGCGATAAGACTGCAAGTAAGTTGTACAGTTAAAAAAAAAGTTATACTTTATGTCTTCGTAGAATATAACAGCAGTTGTAACCGTGACTAGTTTTTTTAAAGATAAGATTTACATATATTATATTGATCAATTTCATGATTATTTATTGTATTATGCGAGTAAAGGTCTATAAAATATTTTGTAAGTGTGTTTATGTTTTTTAAAAACTTTGATTTATTTTTTCAAGGTGTTAAAAGATGTTAAATTATTATTTCGAACAATATCTCAAGTCAGTTTAAGAGACAAATTGTGCTAGGCATAAGTAAAAGAAAGTTGGACAACGATAGTTTAATCATTAACTTCCAATTCGAAATTTTTTTAATTCTTAAATACTGCAACTATACTTTGAATGATACAATAGCATAAGAATATCAAATTATTGAATAATATGCATCTGTTATATTTTTTCAAGTTTTTATATAATGATTGCAGTAAACATGAGGATTTAGTATCTCAATCCCTAATGTTTGTACATAATATTATTCTGTTGTTCATTGTGAATAATTGTCTCCAAAATCACTGTTATAATCATCATCCTGTTTTTTTATGTTTTCTGACTGATTGATGTCTTAATAACCCTTATTAAAGTCTGTTTTTATTTTTCAAGCTCATTTTCTTTAGTTGCCCTTAATATCAGTCCTATTGTTTTCCAATCGCCTGAGTTTTCTTATCCTACCTTAACTACTTTTCCCCATTTTGTCGAAGTATTATTGATTATACTCATTAATTCTTTTATCAAGCATACGTGTTGCCACCTGCTTCTATCTATTTTTTAGCTAATCAAGAAGTAGTAATCTGACTATTTTCTTATGTCTATTTAGTGACAACCTTTTTGCCGCTTTTTTACATGTAAATCCTATTGCACTGGCTTTTAAACACAACATTATCTTTGTTAATTGGCTTCATTGTTTTTAAATTTCTCTTTATTTTCTATAGCCAAGTAATCGCACCGTATGAGCCACCCTGTTGTATCATTGTAATCATAAGAAATGAACTTAAATTCAAACATTTTACTTTCTCTTATTTTCCCGTTGTATCATACTAATTGTTATTTCTCTGTGCTGCGGGAAAAATTTTTTATTAGAAACCACACTTTCAGGTCCTAATATTCGTACGAAGTTCAAAACAGCTCCCGTAAATATTTATATAGATCGTCTCCTATCCCTTTTTACTCCTAAGAATTCAGGTTGCTTCATATTCTCAGCCTATTTTTGTTCGATCATTATTGAAGTATTTTAGCATCCGCTTTGTGTGTTTAGATTGCTCTGTGCGAGTCACAATGTCATTACTAAATTCAAAATATTGCATTTTTATGTATCCTTTCGTAACGTCTCTTGTCCTATTAATAATTTACATACCGTTTATACTCTCTTTATAATCTAATTTTTCGTGCATTTATAAACAATTTTTACCATTTTTAAAGTTATTTACGTAGCTCTATTCTGTTTAATTCCAGCCAAAAAAATTGTATAACAATTCAATCAATTGCTATTTAATGTCTGCAATGATATTTCATTACTTACTGCCCCCTTGCTATATTTTCCTTTCTATTTAACTTAATAACTTAACATTTCAAATATTTGGGCCCCTAATTTTCTTTTGGCATTAGAGCCAGCTTTTTTTTACACTTTTAGTAATCATAATGGCTAATATTAAGTATCTTTTATTTGGTAATTTGAATAGATACTAGCAATTTTTCACTCTTTAATAATTTAACATCATGTCCCTAACACATTAAGTATGTTTGTTAATTCATTAACTTGAATCATTGGAACATTTCAAAAACATTTTCCTACAATAATTTTCCTTTTTTTTTGCATTTTTTCTGTTAATTTTGCCTGCTAGACATTTTAAAATATAATGATCAAATACCTGTGTCAAAATCTTTTTTAGACTTTGGTGTTGATTCTTTTAATCTATTTCTTGTTTTCCGTATAGATTCCTTATTTGCGTGTTCTAAAAAATTTCAACAATAGTACTTTTATGCCACTTCATTCATTTACATTTATTTTTATAGGTTGGAATTTTCAATTGCTAATGCAAACTTATTAAAATTTTAGTTTTCCTAAACTCAACTTAGTTTTCTATCGGCATTTTAAATTTTTTTATCTCTCATAATTGTTTTCTTAGTCTTAAGGTCCATTTTTTTTTATTACTTTTTTTGTATTCTTTGACCAGTCTTTCAGTATACCTGTAATTTTCTATATTGGCTCAAATATAGTATTTTTTTTTAACTTTGCAACTATAATAAGTCACCTGTATCATTTAACTCTGATATCTAACCCACCTCGGTTGATTATTTGATCCGAATAGTTCACATATATCTCTTTCAACTTAAAAAAAAGCTAAGCACTCCACGAACTTTATACATTTAAAAAATTAGTGTAACATAAATGAAATATCTTATGATCATATTTTTTAGTATTATAAATTCAAAATAAATAAAACTTTCTATTATTTGTACGTATAAAGTTCATCTGTTTGCCCCCTAGGCGATGAGAGAAATTAGATAAAAAAATTAGATCATATTGATATGTATTCTACCATTTGTAAAATATAATGTTTAAAGTAAACTAATTTTTATGACAGGAATTTTTCAACAATATAAAAAAATCGCGAAATATAAATATGTGTTTCAAAATTTTTGTTACATCACGTTTCTAGCTAGTTGGTGGTTACTTAAATAATTTTTTGTATTGATAAGTAGAGTAAATAGATTTTTAAATATACATACAGAAAAAAATATGTGTGAGCCAAATGTAAAGATTTTATTGTATTATAAAAAAAATTCCATTATTTAGAAATCAGATTGTTGTAGTGTAGAAAAAGTTTCGTTAATTTTGACGAAAATTATTTTAAAAAATCATTTAATGAATATAGAGAAGTCAGTGAAAGGCAGTGGGTGGTGATAGTTGAAGTCGTAACAAGATCGTGGACAGTTGCAGCGGTTAGGTGGTTAAGTAGCCGGAAGAGAGCATTGCAAAATTGTGTGTTAAGTAATTAAAGTACAAATAACGGTGAAAACAATAGAATTATTCCATATTTTGTTTGGTTGCTGTTGGGCGGCGGTGAAGAAATGGTAGGGGGGTATGTGAAAGGCTGCACACAAATAACTATATATATAATACAGATAAATATAATACAAGTAATTATATTTATTTAAATATATATGTATTTTAAAGTATTTTAAATATAGGGCCTTAATTCAATTTATTATCATTTAGATAGTTTGATGTAGTGAGAGTTCTAGTGTATAAAGTTTTAGATACACATATAGGAAAAAACCTATGTGAATTAAAAGTGTATGTTTTCTTGTATTAATAGAAAATTTAATTAGTAACAGATCGGCTTAATAAAGTATGGACTAAGTTTCGATAATGTTTATATTAATTTCATAAAAACATTACATAAAGACAATAGGAGAGGTGATGGAGGGGCAGGGGGGTTGGTAAAGGGGTCAGGTGAATAATATTATAGTACGAATAAGGAAGAAAACATGTGAATTTTCCCCTTTTGTGGAAGGGAGGGTTATGTAGCAGCCGTAGAGTGGTAGCGGGGGGGGGAGGTTGTAGGGGTTATAAATAATACCCTACAAAAATAACTATATAATATAGGTGGATGTACAAATTAAGCATGCATATTTTATCATACAGATACATAGAGACTTTAGTGTTTTTATCTCAAACATCCCCCACTACCCCTCATAATCCCCCTACAGCACCACACATTTAAAAAAAAAATGTGAAAAATCGCTTGTATTTTTTGTAATTTTAATTAAATAAGTCCTTTGCCAACGCTGCAAACCCTTAACCAACCCTTTGGAGCCCCCATTGAATCGATGAAAAATTATGTTGCTTTTCCTGTTATCTTAAACTGAATAAATTTCTCAATCTCCCCCTACAGCCGCAAGAAGTTTTAAATCATCCTTAAAATTGTTAAAAAAATACAAAAGCTTTTGAAGATCTCCACAAGAGTTTGTCTGTATTTTTGAACCCTTCCGTGAGAAAACCAAAGTTATCTCAGTACAGACAAAACTTCATACTGCATTCGCAGTCTTCATTATTTTAAAATTCATCTAAGCGTCCAAGTTCTCCAAAGTGCAGTCCAAGCAAACGTCTTACGATCCTACAGAGCATACGAACAATCACTCATCCTTTATAGTAGTATAGCCAAAGTGCTTCAAAGAGGCCAATAAGGCTCTACAGCCAAAAAAAGGTTTTAGTTAAATTGCAAAACATTAGCATGATTTCTTTTTGTTTGGTTGCAAGTTAAGTTTATTCAAAAAATCTGGAAAACTTGAATGCATTTGTCTATATGTATATCTGAAATGATATCGCTACTATTTAAAATCAGAATTTTTTCAAAAACAAATGGCAAAATTATCATTAAGTTATTTCTAATTTCTATTATTGTTGAATTCTCACCAACTTCCTTTATATCTCTCTAAAATCGTTAGGAAATACTATCTTTATTTCTATACCGCCTAAAGGACATTAGTTTCGGAAATAAGGAAAAGGTTATCTTATAGCCATTTTTCGTACCACCCTTAGGTATTGCTGCGTTACGGCACCCTGGAATGTTGTTCTTGATTTTCCAAAAATCTTATTAAGTAAATCAAGGAATCCAAATGATTATGCGACATAATAAAATTAAACATAATCGACAAATAATCAATTAGTTAATTAGATTGTTAGACCGTGGTCCTTATTGAACTCTCTACGTCCTACAAAGAATAAGTAAACATCCATCTACGTATCTAAAAAATACAAGAATTATCTTGTTCTAGTGCACGTAAAAATGATTGCTTGAATTGAAAAGAATCATTTAAAATGTTTTTTCATCCGTCATAAAATCTTTAAACAATTTCTGGATTTTATTAAATAATACATAGTAACATGATTATCTTGAAACGAAGCACGTTATATAAAGGATGATCGTTCGTATTTTATATTTATTAATCAATATTAGAAAACTAAACTTGACTTATTATTTTAAAATCAACGTTACAATTAATTTGTATGATCATTAATTTTTAAAGTTGTAGGGTAATAAGGAAGCGTATGACTAGCCACGAAATAAATAATTTTTAAATGTATAAAATATTCATCTAAATGATTTGACGATCAATTTCTGGATCGTTATTGACTTTAAACTTTATAAGTGAAAAAAATAGATCTCTGCAGAAAACGTGTGGTCTTGAAAACCAAGTATTCAATTTTTTTTCAGCCATAACGTTCAATTTAATGTTATGCTTTAGTCTTTTAAAGATTTTTTTTTTATTTATCATATCCTAATTTAAGATATTCGAATATGCTTTGTTCTTTCTATTTTACGATCATAAAAATTACGAAATTTTAACCAACTGTATTAAATTCAATATATAAACCAAAGACATCAGAGGTCAACGTAATAAAACTGCAAGTATGTTGTAAAATTAAGAAAAAATGTATCATTTCATGGCTTATAACGTCAGTTGTGATAGTAATCTAGATTTTTAAACGATATGGTTGACATACAATATATTTATTGATTATATGATTATTTATTGTATTATGCGAGTAAGAATCTATACCATATTTTGTAAGTTTCTAAATCTTTATACATTTACTTTGGTTTTTTTTATAAGTGCGAAGCGATGTTAAATTAAATATTTCGAACAATATTTCGAGTCATTTTAAGAGAAAAATTGTGCTAGGCATAAGGAAAAGGATGTTGGACACTGATAGTTTGATCATAAACTTTAGATTCTAAATTTTTTAAGATGATAAAGATTTTTATAATACTTTAAATAATGTAAGTATATAATAATAATAAATTACTAAATAATATGCATTAGAAAAAGCTTTTAAGTTTTCATACAACGATCGCAGTAAACCTGAAAGTTTTGTTTTTTAATACTAAATGTTAATATAATATTGTTTTGATGTATATTGTTTACAGTAGTATCCAAAATGACTGTTATAGTACGCCAAATTTAATAAAATATTAGGTCTGTTTCAGTATATTCTGATTGCATTTATCTAATTTACAGATCTTTCCCTCTTACAAATTTATTGATAAAATTTTTCGATTGTATGAGCTAAAGGCTAGTTTATTACTAATGCTCAAATGAAAACCTAATGTTTACTCAAACGATTGCAGTTAATCCATTAAAACTTAGATATGGCTTAGAATCTACGTTAGCAACTTATCATAAAAGGAATAAAAAAAGATTTTTATCATGATAATATGACGAAACGAAAAAAAAATACTTAAATTAAAAATTTTTTTTTTTGTGAAGAACAATTACTCGCGCAATCTTGCAAGATTGTGTAAAAAAAAAAGTTTCCAACTATAAAAATTAGATCTTTTTTTGACTTTAATGAGATTACTAGAAAAAGTAGGCATAAAATTCTATTTACATTACAAATCAAGTCCAATGTAGCAGAACCTAGGAAACGTTTTTTACTACGCAATCACGCCATGTCTCAACACTTTAATTTTTATTTGGTTGCAATTAGAGACTTTGGAATGAAAGTGCACTTTGTAATAACATTTTGGATTAGGATTGTGATGTAAATGATGATTAGAAAAAGTTTGCCAAAACCTGATTTTGTACTGAAAGTCTTTATAAATACATGTGGGTACATCGCACAAATCGTGCAGAAGGGCCATGCCTCACTAATGTATAAGTACACACCTTTTTTATTTTACAGTTTCATAAACATTTTTTTATTATTGTGCATACCGAGGGATGAAGGTACTATACAAGTCTATCATTACTTCATGAACTTAAAAAATAGTTTTTGAGAAAATTATCAATCATTGCTAATTGAAAACTTAAATAAACTTTTATTTGAATATAAGTTTTCCATATTATGACGGAAAATATTGCTTTAATTTTAACAAAAATTAGTCTAGCTATAATCAAATAATTTTGTTCAATTACTGTTAGTGCATATTAAATCCAACGATTTATATTCTCTAATATATAAAACTATTTTCACTTACAGGTGATCAAAGATAAATGGAAAACTTCTCATATTACAACCCATTTATTGTTATTATCAAGAAACTTTTTTTTCTGAATCAACAAAATATAAAAATATAAATATATCTTTCATTTCTGTAACACTAGACATATAAATGCAATCTTATTTGATCATATATTTTTATCTTAAAAAAATTAGTTTTTTCTACTAAACGTTGCGCATGAACAAAATTTAAAATATAATTTGGACATAGGCAGGATTCTTGACTTGATTAGAACTTTCTCGCTTAATATAATTCGAGATTTATATCTTTTTTTATAACTTGAGCAATTCGTTGAAACAACAGCTTTTATGGTATATTAGTTTCGGATCTTATTTCTTCCTTGCCTATCACTTTATTATGCCATAAATTATCCTTTCTAATCAAATTGTAAATAAAGTTGTTAAATCTGAGAAAAAAAATTTCTCATCGATAAATTATCGCAGTACAATAATTAACAACAAAAAGCAAGTCGCCTTTGGCAAAAGGACCACATGGTATAATATCACTAGTCATCGTAGTAATAAATAATTATTAGACAAAGCTTGCTTTAAAGCACACTTTTCTCTCGAATACATACAATTTTTTTCATTGTTTTTTGTCATTGCCCATATTTCGCTTTCATACAGCAGACCCGAATTATAAAGGTCTTCTAACAACGTTTTTTAAAATTTTTCGAAAGAAGTCGTGATTTGAATAGTTTACTAGCCCTATAATAATTATACATGTCCCTTGATCGTAATATCTGTTAATCTAGTTTAAAACGCTTAGGTAATTATAATATTAGCACCAAGATATGTAAACTTCGGAACTCTCTCGACTGGTTTTCTCTCTACTCTGAACGTTGTCACACTTAGAATATTCACTTGACTTTTAATAAAATGTATCTGGCCTCTTTTGCTTATTTTATGTCCTACCTATCCTACTTTTCTGATAATTTTTTCCGTTTTCCGTATTATAATTTTCTCGCTGTCATCCAGCATACTTAAATTGTCCGCCTATCTTAGAATTAAAGTAGTCCTGTCTATTGCTATCCTATTTTTATCTTTCTTAATATGTCAATTCATATATTCTAAAACCAAATCAAACAATAATGAAGATGATGCGTCCTTTTATTCGAACCCCCCGTGTACTTAAAAGAGTTAGGAAAGTGTATCCATAACGCTAGCCATCACTCTGCTAGCTTGCATGCAAACGCATATTAAAGCTACTAATTTCTTTTAAATTCCAAGAAAAACCAGGATTTAGTACATGGTGTATTTGATAAGTAAGTCATACGCTTTTTAAAGTCAATAAGCAGCTGCCTGATTTCCTCGTTTAACTCTGATTGTATTTCTATTATTTGTGTGGTAGTTAATATTTGGTCGATAGTCGCGATCTGTTACTTCTTGACCCACAATAATAGTCTCCTATTATATCTTTCGCAGAATAGGTAAATGTGTCCAAGATAAAACTTTATAGCAGGTCAAATGTAATAAAGTATCTTTGTTGATATAACACGTGGATCTGTACCTTTTCTTTATAATCAGAATTATGACTGATAAGGTGCATTCCCTAGGCATTCGTTTCTCTCTCGAAATTTTTTTCATTACACAGTGTATTCCCATACTTAACCGTATCCCCCGCCCTTGATCAGCTCCTCGGGTATGCTGCCTATCCCCGCCACTTTTTGGAACAAAGTTGCTTATCTCGCGTTATAGATTTCGGGTGGATGGGGGCTGTACCAAAAAAAGTGTAAAAAGGTTTTTTCCTGACACTACAGGGACCTTAACTAAGTCCAATGCAATTAGACCCAAACCAATAGGCTTGTGCATGCACCTTTACCTTTACTGACGGCCATCTACACATATGTGTGAGTATGTACCCACATTACCACATGTATAGGTTAACGGCTTTTACCGCACTACGACTCTATTGCAATGTGCAGTCTGCTTGTCTGTCTCTCTCTCTCTCTCCCATGCACACGATAATGGTGTGCCGTAGCTGCTCTAGCTCGATGAAATATATATCTTTCTACATCATATAGTAAATTTGTGTGTGACGGAAGTAATGGCCTCCATGCATCCTTACCTCTTTCTTACTCTAAACAGATATTTGTGTACAAATGAGATAAAAATATGCTATTTTTTTACATATTTTTATTGTTAGTCCGACCCACCATGCCCCTCTTCACCAGCTCTTGCCTTACAACGACCTTACACTTTTTCAATTAGCCCCTCTACAGACACCGCACGCCCCCCAACCTTCTCCACCCTCCCCAAAAAATAACGTAAAAATGTCTTTTTTTTTTCGTGTGTTTGAATAGTTGACCCCCTTGCCACAGCCCTTCTACAACTCGCCCACATTCTGATTATGGCCTTTTTACATGACATTTCGCTTCCTCACAGTGACCTATACATCTACTCACCACTCATTGTCCCCCGATATAGTTACAATATACCTTATTCACCTAACAATATACATTTTACACCCGATGCCTACGCCCTTAGATCCCCGATGATGGCCAAAGTAACGCAAAAGAAATAAATATCCCAAAAACACAACTCCTTACCATTTTCAATTAATGCCGAGAACGATCCAGTGCAGACAAAGCCGTAGATGGCCAATCCCATAATCTGAACAACCCAATAACCTTTTAACATCACGGATACTGCCGACAACGATCCATTTCAGTCATATCCTATCATCTAGTTGCTCATTATCATAGATCACCCGAAAATTGCCTAGGTTATTTGAATAAAGTCAATAATGTAAACACCCCAAAAAGCCTATAAGATTTTCAAACACAGCTGAGAACGACCGATTGCAGCCTAGAACGCTTCTCCCGCTGCTTATTCCCATATCAACTGAAAAAAGTCAATTACCCAATAACCCTTGTATTACATATGTAATTAGTACAAATCGTAAAAAATAGACATAAAATCCCCTAGATATTTTTTGTTGCTATCGCTTGACTTATTTAGAAAATAAATAGATTTACAATATTTATTCCATTATAGAACATTTAATTTTTGATCGTATTATTGTATCTAAAATATAGAATTCCAGAATTGTAATACATTAAGTTTTAAAATATTCTGGTCTATATTTAGAGTGCTGTTCTACTTCGCTTCTTCTATTCAACAATTTTAAATGTATTCAAGTTTTCCCAACGGCATTTTTATATCTGTTGAATCATTAAATCGATTTTACTGCCCTCTCAATGATCGTCACACTCATCCTAAATTGAGTTGTAGTCTAGGAAATAGCTCCCTATTACTAATATACAGCGTATAGGGCATGTATAACAAATGTTCTAACCCTATCTCTAAAGGTCAGATATTTCTAAAAGAATATAAATAGTTTGACATATTTGAAATGTCTGAAAAATGTTTTAAAAAATCCTAATAAAAATACTTTAGAATTTGTTGATGAAAGACTGGAATAGAAATTTTAATTAGGTATTGATACATTTAATAATTTTAAGTGAAGAATAATATAAAAGTAAGAAGATGTGCAAAAATTTTTTGTAAAAATTAACTAAATATACATGCAATAAGTGTTTAATTAGTGCAAGCCATTGAGCATTACCCAGCGTGGAGGTAGACTTGCTATGCGTTTCATGTGTGTGTGATCTTAGTGTGTATACAAAAGTACAATTTGTTCACCGAAAAACATTTTTTTATAAGTGTAATATAAATACTGTTTGAAAAAAAGAATTGATTCTATTTGCATTCTATTATTTGACGTAATAAAAAACATGACTCCAAACAATATTTTCTATTTCTTTAAATTTTTCCAATTTATTTTAAATTGAAATGTTCCTCGAATGTTTGTACCTTAATAGTGCAACATACAATTGACCGTGAAAAAATAAAATATTTTTTTTAGTACAAACCTAATTCATGAAGACTTGGACATTGGGACTTATTTGTAGACATAGAAAATGCTAACTGTGAGAAAAATTTTCATCTGTATAACGTAAAATGTAATAAAGATGAAGATATTTTCAAAATAAACACTAGGTCTTGAATTTTTTCGCCAGTTATACTTTCAGCCTTAATGCTATACTTCAATTATTATCTAAAGTCTTGTTTCGTTACATAATACATCATACATACATAAATATCGAGTCAGCATTTTAATTGCATTCATATATAAATTAAGTTTATGAGGCGGAAGACCTTTTAGAAAATAATTTAAATATTTCGTTTAAAAATTAGACAATATGTTATCATTACTTGTATTAACTACCTTATAAGTTGCATGGTCGACACTATAATAAGTTACAGTCTTACCGGCCTTTATGTTTAAAATTTTGTCATTTACTATATACAAAAATTCATGATGTGATGTTAGAATAACGTTATTTATTGAAGTATCATTTACGTCATTGAAAATTTTAGAGCTAACATCATTTATAATCTATTTTTTTGGAACTTCCAAAGAATTTATTTGTCCTTCTCAAAATTTTTAAAAGTAAAGATGAAAATTTCTCATCGATTGAACGCATATTGTTTTGCAATTCCTAAATTTTTGAGAAAGATCAGAGATGACAGAATGTGATGTTTTCTTCAATTTTTGTAATTTTATTTCCATTTCTTACGATAGGTAGAATTTGACGAAAATCCCTACCCCGTATGGTTAATTTACCTCAAAATGAAATTTATTATTTGATCTATCACGCAACGTATGATCAATTATTTATATTCTTTCTTGGGTATCATTTATGCTTTATCCAAAATAATAACATGTGCATTCCTTAATTTTGTTTGGTATGCAAACTCTTAGTTTAGAACACATTCGAAAAGATCGAGTTAGTTGTTAATGGTTTTAGTTATATTCCAGTAAATTTAAAGGTTATTTTAGGATTCGGCTCAAAATCTAGGAAATGGGGGAAGTAGCTTAACGTAAAGTAAGGACACGGTCTGATTAAGAGTATGGAACAGGGCTGCTCGACAAAATGTTCACATTTAGAATCCTTATATTTGATACATCTTTAAAACGACTTCTGATGTCTTTAAGACAATACTTATACGGGATCTGCAACGTGCAATTCAGACTTTTCAGTTACACCATAAAAAAAGTTTTGTCAGTTCTGTGATTGAAGATAATGATGCAAGAAACATAAGTAGTCTCCTTGGTAGATGAGCTAATCATCGGCCTGTCCTGCTTTCAGCCGTATTGAATTGATGACCAATCAGTTACGCGCATTCATTGACAGTAAAAACTGGCATATTAAGCACTGCGACCATAAACACTAATAAGATATGGCGTTAAGCGGGGCAGGCTTGTAATTGACTCATCACAATAGACAATTAGGAGCACACCTTATATTTCTAACATCATGTCGACGGTCCGATCTTGCAGTGTTCTTGAATTAACCGTGTCAGTGTCAGTGGATTAACCTTAAAAATTTTAAGAATGTAATATCTATAAATAAAAAAAGGTCAGTCGTTCTGAGAATGGTATTGACAATTAACTATATAACTAATGTAGTGTAACAATTCATCTATTTATCCGTAATACTCGTAACAATAAAAAATAATTGCTTACTATCAATAATAGGAACATAACAAAAAAAAAAATAATTAGGGGATTTTTATAACTGAGTTAATTAATAAATATTTATTAAAGTCTAGATTCATTTATATAGATCTCTTACATAGTCAGTCGATGCCAAAAAGAAAGATATCTTTATCAGAGATGATTGCAAAAATTTCTAGAGTTATAGAAAAAATTAATAATAATAGTAAAATATAAAATATTAAAAAAGAAAAAATGATGTTCTACTCCATGATAGCAGAGGGCAAAGCCCAAATAGTATAAATATATATAATATACTAGTGAGGCTTCGACCCCCGCGCGCTCCACGCGCCATCCCCCGAATCTCAATATTTTTATTTTCATGTCACATAATAAGTACGAATATTCATTTTTAATTCACATATACGCGTAAAAACATAGATAACCAAAGCGGTTTCACGAAAATTCGCCCATAATTTGAACGAACATACTCAATACATGAAATGGGTTTCCTGATTTATAAAATAATTGTTAATAATATATTACTGATGATAACTTTGATTGATATTTAAGGGTAATATTGATACATATGTACATGTATACTATATTTACGCAATCATTATCGCAGAAACAGTTGGAAGCCTATTTTTATTATTTTTGATCGTTTAAGAATCAATTATGGTTACTAGTTTATAATAAGATATAACTTTGAAATTCGTTCTTAACATTTTAAGTGTGAGTCTGTTATTTTAATTTTTTATCATTTTTTAAAGTGATTTTTATATCCTTCTACACTTCTTTTTTTTGTTTTATAACTATTACAAATCCTTATTTTTATGTATTAGTACTAATATTGGTCTCAATAGAGAGACTTATGTAATTGATTAAACATACAACAACGTGTAAGAATTTTTTCTTGTTCTTGATAATATCATGATTTATTACGTACATCATATTTTTGGATTTTTAGGCTTCACTGTTGTAAGTTTTTTACTTACATAAATATCTTATATTTTAATAGTAGAGGACATCAAAAAATAAAACTCGGTTATAGAAGCATGACTGTTTATTAATGACACAATGTATCAATATTTCGCCGTCATTCAGTACGAGAAAGGAGCAAGTTCTTGGGAGTTTACATCAATTTTATCTTATATTTTAACATAAGTCATCTTCCGCCTGCATATCTCTTTAATATCTGTTTATCCTATATTTCTGACTAACATGATCACTTCATTTGTTTTTTTTTTTCTTTGCTTAGCAGAGTGTGCTTCATATTTTTATTTCTTTTTATTGCACATCCTACAGTCCATCACTTACAAACTTTTAAATTTACCTACATCTTTCTCGTTCTGCTTTATTTTTCTCTTTCTGATTTTTTCTTTTTTTTTAGATTTGACATATGATAGAGCTATCAATTACCACATAGTTTTCCTCTATTCTCTGATTGGCGAAATTGTTCCTTTACTTTGTAAAATCATCTTTGATTTTATCAAGTTTCTTATCCTTCGTAGCTCTTAACAGCCCCTAGCTTCCGTACATGGGTGCGTCCAACGAGATCGGGTTACCTCGCGCGTGCGGCGCATTTTTCGCTCAAGCACACTGTATTCAGCTCGCTTGTACAGACGGGGGAAAATTAAATGAGATAATAATAAAATGAGAATTGATCTAAGCAGACTAATTAATAGTCAATGGTATGATAGCCTACGAAAAAGAAAAATATGTTCCAAGTACTTACTTTTTTTGACAAAAAGTCTGCCTTTACTACAAATCTCAACCGATTTTAACGACTCTTTTTCAAATACTTTTTAGGTAATAGGCTTCAGTGTATTACTGCGACTTTTTCTATTCAAGCCCAACATAACATTAAAAATAAATGATCAACTGTCAAAAATTTCAAAATCGTGCTTTTTACTTAAAAAAAAAAAAATATTTTTATAGTTTAAATTTATAAGTTATCTAACAATTATCATTTAAGTTAGAGTAAAATAAATAGATTTATAGTGTTCAAGACTATTACCTTCAAAAATGAAGAGTATGTGCAAAATGTTGACTCTTTTCGAAAAAAACTGTCTTTGCCCGAAATCTTAAGCGATTTTTATGCTTTTTTATTAATATACTTGTAAGGCAATAGGTATAACCGAATATTTGCATTTTTGGTGATTGCAATTTAAAATGACCTAAAGGGTTTGTATTTTTTGATAATTCGAAAGTTATCCATATAAAATTTATTGACCATAATGTTCACTGTATCCAGTTAACTAATATCTGTATATTTATGCACTATTTACAAAATTTATATTAGTCAGAATGAAAGAAGCATGCCACCGTAACCTTACATAAGTCACATTTTTTTTTTTTTTTTTAATAATTTTTCATTTTCTAGTAGGTATTGGAATGCAAGCAGGATGTCTCTTTAAATTACTGATGCAAAAACGCACGTGATAAGGTTTTGTTTAAGAAATATTTACTGAAATCCACGTAAAAATTTTTTGTTGTCATAAAGATTTTTTGTGGTAGCACTTAAACTAGAGAATCTGATAAAATAAAGTGTTAAATTTTTTATGGCTCCTAAAAAGGCACGATTTGGAAATTTTCTATAGCTTATCATTTTTAAATGTTATTTTGAAGGTAAATCAAAGAAGTTGCAGTAATACAGTGAGTCCTATTACCATATGAGTATTTTAGAAGAAAATTTGTTAAAATTGGTTAAGATTTGTAGTCAAGGCAGTTTTTTTTCCCAAAAAAAGTTATTATTTTGAACATACTTTTTATTTTCGTAGGTTATGGGACCATTAGCTATTGATAAGTCTGTTTTACTCTAGCTGGAATAATGATGGTTAGATAAGTTTTTAATTCGAACCTGAAAACTTCTTTTTTCTAAAGAAAAAAGCAGGATTTTGCGATTTTCTATAGATTATCATTCTTTTTTGTTATGCTAGACCTAAATCAAAGAATCTGCAGTAGTACAGTGAAACCTATTATCTTACGAGTTTTAAAAAATAAATTTGTTAAAATCAGTAAAGATTTGTAGTTAAGGCAGATATTTTTCCGAAAAAATAAATTATTTTTAACATATTTTTTATTTTTGTAGGTTATAGTACTATTAACTTTTAACTTGTCTGTGTTACTCGAGCTAGAATAAATATTGTTGGATTAGTTTTTAATTTGAACCCTGAAAACATCTTTTTTCTAAAAAAAAAAGATCGATTTTGCCATTTTCTATGGTTTATTTTTTTTCTAAAGTTATGTTAGACCTAAATCAAAAAAGTCCGAGTGATACAGTGTAGTCCGTTACCTTCCGAGTATTTTATAAAAAAGTTTGTCGATATCAGTGGAAATTTGTAGCGAAGACAGATCTTTTTCCAAAAAAAGTTCTTTTTTTTCACAGTGCGGGGTTCATAGATCCCTGATGCCGTTTTTGCTTTTATATTTACAGATCGCTTGCTCTACTTCTTTAATTTTTGGCTCATTTACCTCCATTTCTGCAATAGAAATTTTTTTAGTCTTCCTTTACTCGTTATTAGCGTGTACATTAAGTAATTGATTTAAGTTGTTCTCAAATCTTGTAAGTATTTCTCCTTTATATCGATCATATAGCTTTTCGACTTTAATGAACACATTTTGATTCTGATACTCGTTGCGAGATGCATCAATCCCTTAGTACATCTTACACGCATTTTTTTTTTGTACTTTTCGTTGTAGTCGTAATATTATGTTTCCATCATTCACGTTTCTTTTCCCTTACCTCCCTGCTTGCTGCTGTTCTACAATTTCTATAGTTTTTTAGAGCTAGCTCATTATTACTGTTAAGGTATTCTATTCTAGGCTTTTCATGGATCTCTATTAACTTTTTACGCTCGTTTTGAAGACACGGCTTGTCTTTTTTCAGAGGTTGATGTCTTACTATTATGTTTTCCGCTACTTCAATCGCATTTTTCATATTTTTCAACGTTCCATCGATGTCTAGATCCTGATCTTTCATTCCCGCCACTCGGTGATCCATGCAGATGATAATTTTTTGCCGGTATTCTATAAGTTTTTAGTCTTTTAAATTTTCTAGACTTATTTTTTTTTAGATTCACTTAACAGATACTTTCTAGCATTTATAAGACCCGTTCTTACCTTAGCTTTTACCAGGAAATAGTCTTAATCGCAGTAAACCCCCTTTACATGCCCCAACACCTAAAATGTTAGTGCTATGTCTCTTATAAGTGTAAACAAGATCGTTTAGATTCTTATCCAAGCCACGCCATGCTGTCTGGTGATGTCCACATTGCTTTGTGGAAATCAGGATGTTTGAATTAAGGGCTCTTAAGAACAAGTTTTTTTATACTAAAACTTAACAACTCAATGTCATTATTCATTTAGGGGAGGTTTTTTTTCTCAATTGTTGTTTGAAAAAGTAAATCCAAAACAATTTTTGCGTGGAGATCCTTCAGTATGATTTTGGTAATAAACGATGAGCCTGTATCACATATTCTTTCTTATTGAAGACACTCTCTTTAATATCATTGTTATTTACTTTCGTCGGCTGGTGGACATTGGTAACCATGTTATTGTACAATTCATTATTCAGATGTATATATGAAATTCTCTTTTGTATATCTTTGAATTCTTTTATGTTCGTCGATAGTTCTCTTTAACAAAAACAACCTGTTCCCAGATTACTCCTTACTGTTTTGCCATGCAAAAATATGTGTTAACGTACTACTTTTCCTCCTTTTTTAGTAGCCTAACCACTTAAATAGCCACTATGTTAAGGTAGTATGTATCAAAGATTTTGCTTGCTACTTTCATCAAGCCTGTTCTAAAATGTGTCCTTACATTTAACGTTGCAAATACGTAATCTTTTTTTCGGTTTTTGTTGTTAAATTCCTTGTTGGTTGCATTTTAGTCTTGGTTCTGGCTATAAATTTGTATTTGGTTTTAGTAGAGAGATTATTTGTTCATAAGTATCAAGTTTATCGCACATAAAATACCCTTATGCGATCCTAAAGTTGAACCACAGTACTAAAATGGTTGCTCGCACACCTCCCTAGTCACTAAGTGCGTGAGTTTTCGCAGCGTTCACCAAGAAAAATAATTTAATGTTCCGCTGCCACTTGATCGATTAATCTCTTATATCTCAAGTGATACTAGCCAATTGACTGTTTTTTCGTCTGCTACGGCAGTGTTAGGTCCCGTCTCTAAGTCATGCAAAATATGCTTTTAAGGCCGTGTCTTCGAACACAGGTTTCCTTACACCAGCTAGATACAGAAAATGGACTTGTTCATTTGTTTACAATAAAAAGTTGTAGTGTATAATTGTAAGAAGTGCCACGTTAAAGATGTAAAAAGGTAGATAGCTAAAAGGTAAATATGTTAGCAACGTGGAAACGATAATAAATGCATCTTTTTACACTTAGCTTGATGCATTGTGCCTGTTATCTTCATACAAGATAAAGACATCACTTAAACGCCTACCCTCATCGACTGTCAAGGATTTGTTCACATTTTCAGGCTACAATAAATAATAATATAAATCTAGTTCGACTCCTATACTACATCTTGTTTGATTATTAAAATTATATAAAACGCGGCTTCTATACTCGATTTGAACAACATAATTATTTTTCAATGTGTGTGTGAGTTTGCAATTACATTACGCCCAGACATGCATACGCATTGTCTTCATACCAAGCATGTTCAAGCCTCTGTTAAAATTCATACTTGGTGCCTCCAATAATAAAAAGCGAAACATGTAGGAAAGGACAAAATTTGAAAGATAGGAAAAAATGGTTGGATTTGTTTCGTCCTTGACAGCTAGCTGGGACTCGTGAGTGTAGCGTGCTAGCGATCTAGCTACATACGAACGCGTCTAATACTTACACTAATACGCGTATATAACCACGAGGGCGAGATTGATATATCGTGTGATGATTTGCATTTCTCTTTCAATCGTATGCCCGAATTTATTGAAATTTAATTAGACTCCCGTACTACATATTGTTTAAGCAACAATAATACTTATGTCGACTGTAAATGATGAAATACGACAAATATTTATGTTAGTCTTACACTCAAATTAACGAACAAACATTAATGGTATTATTTTAATTAGACGTATGTGTGTGTGTGTAATTTTAAAATTACACCCACACATGTATACGCGTTACTCCATACCAAGCAAGTTCAAACGCTTGTT
>JAPYYV010001820.1:0-22743 GCA_030522625.1 Copidosoma aretas
TTCAGGGACGACTTTGATTTCCTAGTAAAACTATAAATATAATATTTTTATTTCAATCTTTGCCTTGAACATTGTATTATTTCTTAATCAATATTATAATATTTTATCCTTTAATTAGGCAATCAAAGTTGTCACTTAACACATCTCATTGAATAATTTTTTTCAAAATTTTAAAAGCGTGTCTAACATTATTTTATGATACACACATGAAAAGACTAGTTACTATTATTATTTAAATACAGTTAGCAATGACCAACAAATTTTTGAATGATGGTAGATCGATGCAGATGCCCAACATATATTCAACGGGTAGTTATTATAATTTAGTATAAGACTCCTAAAAAATACGTGATATCTTGGAAAGGAAAAAAATAGACTAAAATGAACCATTCTTATAGGTTTTCTAGAGGGAAAGAAAATCATCGCGGAGCACAAAAAGAAAGGTGTTGGTTTTGGATGTATAGAAAAGAGTATTCATGTGTTATGGAATTGAGAATAAAAAATTTTGAAAAAAATTACAGTATATTTAGAAATTCATGACATGCATGCCGAAACAATCATTTACGGTTTCGTGCACGTATAACCTCAAAATATCCGAAAATGTCCAATATCTTGAACAGAAAGCCAGTTAGGCTAAAAATAAAAAATTTTGTGGATTGTATAAAGGGTAAATGAACATAGAGTTGGACAAATAGAGAGTTTTTGATCGACTACTACACCCAATGACAGAATATCCTCATTCCAACGACCATCTTTGATAGATTGAAGTGGTTTATTTAAAATATCGCTTTCCAATGGGTATATCTACAGTCGTAGATTGTCCTCTAAAGAAGTATATCTTCATACTTGGGTACTCAAGCACCTACTAACTCGTTTTTTTTACAACGGCAATATCTTCATGGAATCAAATAAAAACATTCTCTTTTATTTTGCATGTAAACCAAATTAATCTGTATGTGCCTAACTTACTTCAAACTGATTTCACGACAACGGAACCTCCAAAATTCAGAAAAAACCTTGTATCCCAGAGGAAAGCCCGATAGACCAAAAATATTTTTTACGGGTTCCATAAAGAGGATATAAATGTCGAGGCACACAAACAGAGACGTAATAGCCCGCTTCAAATCGTAATTTCCATTCTTCATAATTCGTTTGTACCATTATAGAATAGAGATGGAAATTAAAACCAAAATAAAAGTACTTTTAGGATATTAATATGTACGTGCACATATTATTTTGGAATAATTTTATGACAGCATAACCTTTAAACCTTTAAAGAGATTAAAAAATGCTCTATCTCAAAGGTAAAGCTAGATAGAAAAAAAAATTCAAATTTTAACAGGTTTTCTGAAGGCAAATAATTATAAAGGTGCACATATGGAGAAATTATGCATAACTTTATATTATACACTTAATTTTATGGATCATATTAGGTAAGAAGTTGAAAATTAAAAAAAAATTTGAGCTTGTCAAGGATATCATTAATTTTTATTTTGCTCGTGCACATATTATTCAGGAATAATTTTTATGATAACGGAACCCTTGAAAAAGGAGAGAAAAACTGGATCTTAGAGGTGAAGCCAGATAGAAAAAACAATTTTTTTTTGGTTTTTCACAGAGGTTATGGATATTCAGGCTCACAAATAGAGATGTTTTGGTTAACGTTACAACATAACTTCACTTTTTCATTCTTCCGCTATATCTTTATAAAATTGGAGTAAAAACCTTTGAAGAAATTGTAGGTTTTCTTGAGAATTAATACAAAAGTGCCTTGTTTACTTCAAACTGATTCTGTGACGAAATAATCTTAAAAAATTGTGTTAAACGCTACATTTTTAAGATAAAGGCAAATAGGCCAAAACTAACGAATTTGACGGGATTCCTCTAGAAAGGGATAATTTTGGACATCTTCAAAACGTTTTCAATAAAAAACAATCTGTCGATAACTTACTCATAATTTCTGCCTTCTCTTAAGAAGCAGAGCTTCTCCCAGAAGTCCCGCGATCGATCAATTTTTCAAAACGTTGTTAGCACCTTGAGCACAAACATACAAAAACAGCCCCCTCCGGGTGCACATTTCGAACTTTGCGCTAATAGTACGAAATCTACTATTTGTATGTATCGTGCTTTACCTTCGATGAATAGTCATTGTTAGTCTTTTGAAGGTTACGTCGTCATAAAATTATTTTGACATAATATGTGCCCGTAAATATCAATATCCTTAACGTGCTAAAATTTCTTTGAAATTTTGTAATCCGTATAATGATATGATGCATACGTAATAAGGTTAATTGAGGTTGTTATGAAGTTACACATAAACCTCACTATTCGTGTACCTCGGAGAGTATTTTTTCTTTAGAAAACCTGTCAAAATTGGTATTCCTTGTCTATCTTGCTTCACCTCCGAGACATAGCGTTAATTCAACTTCATGAATGTAATGTTTTTATAAAATTATTCTGAAATAATATTTGTAAGGTACTGTAATTTTTTTTAATCATTCCTCCCTATTCTATCACAACACTATGTTATCAAGAAATTAGTTTAAAATAAATTAGGCTTGTTCGCATGTATTTCCTACACATTCAGGAATGTTTTGAAAATTTTTGAACTAGATTCCATGAATATAGAGCCATTGCAGAAATAAGTTAGGCTCCGTTGTCGTAGCTAGAATGATCGAAGTCTGGGTTCTCTGATACTGCTGCCACCTTATTAAGGCTTTCAGATTGTTTGTATTGCGAAATGTATTTCATCAACGTTGTAAAAAAGTTTATTCAATGTAGAAGTCACAACGTTGCGTACGTAATGTTGACAATGCGTTGCGATCGTAATATCACAGGGGTGCCAAGTCTCGAAGTGAATCATATCAACGTTGTAGAAACGTTGATGTAACGTTAAAATTACTACGTAGCGTTACTGATGTTGAAAAAAAGGTTACGATCGCAATATTACGAGGGTGTCAGGTCCCAAAAATAGTTTTGTCAGTGTTCTAGAAACGTTGATTTAAAGTAAAAATCACAACGTTGCAATCATAACGTAGATGAGAGGTTGCAATCGCAACCTTTGTCAGTAATGGATGATGTTCACTACGGACCTCTCAATCTTATCTCAAACTATGTTCGGAACATTGCGACAATTCTCACGCAATGTTGTCTCAACGTTTATACAACGTTATGTACGAATGGATACGAATGGCAAATAAATGTACACAAAAAAAATCATAAAAAAATGCTTATAAAACGTTGAAATGTAAAAAATGTGTGAAAAAAAGAGAAATAATCACTCTTATAATCCGTATAGAAGTAAAATTTCACTAAGAACCATTTACTTTATGCGTGGATACCTTTAAAAAATCTCGAATTAAAGTCTTTATTGTTTAATATAACTCACATGTCCTAGACGAATATAAGAACTGCAAAAAAAAACAAAATGGAGCAGAGAGACATGTAAAACCTACATAGAAGTCTGATGCTAATTGGAATCATAAAAAGCTTTTACACATTTCTATGCGCTTTCCTAAGCCACTACCAAAAGTAAGTAAGTAACTATAATTTTAAAGTTGTAAAGAAAACGAAAGTATGATATGTATTCTCACTTAGATATGGATGATGATGATGATCGTGATGATGATCATAATGACAGGTGTTTGTTAGTGTGCGAGTGTGTGTTTGTATGTGTGTGTGTGTTGTGTGCGCCCGTGTGTGTGTGGTAGTTCTTGCAATGAAAATCTTTATCATTCTTTGGTCCGTGTTCATCTCATTTGTCCTTTGAATTATAATAAAACAATGTTAATTGATCTTTTGGTATCAAAGATTCAATATGCAAAAATCTTTTTTTATTTGGTGACAGCTGTTGCTGAACTTGATAGTGACAAGACTCTAGAGATACAGACAGATGACAACCAAACAAGTAGAAAGAATAGTTAAAAGATACCTTTCGGAACTGGCAATATGTACGAAATGTTTTTTTTATGGTTTACTAGCGGTAAAAAGAGCAAATTGTTGATGTAATTCCACATAATAATGCTATAGGAAAAAAGAATCGTAATAATTGTACAACTTTCGAGAGCCCAAGAGTGCACTATAAACACCACCAGCAGGATTCCAAAGCAACAAGCTTTTTCCAGAAAAACAACAGCAAAGTAAAAAATCATCTGCCAGTACGTATTATACAATACTAGAAAAAAATAAGCCAAGCGATCGCATCCATTAATTATTACGATTTCTGAGGCATCAAAGTATACAAATCTCCAAAATACCATTAAAGTTGTAATAGACGTGAAATACCATTATTCCGAATGAACGCTTTTAGCACGTGTTACACATATTTATATTCTTCACAGGCAAGTGACTGCAGTCGGCTTAATGCAGCGGCAACTTTTCTGAAAATGTTAAGAATTATATATAAATTACAGTGTTTTTGATGCATTAGTTAACTGATTTTTTCCTGTATTGCCCTAAAAATAAAAATAAAAATCGGTAAAACTATCGAATTAAAGATCAAGAATTAGATAGAATTGTTAAAGACTATTTATTACCGTATTTGTAAGTCTAGTTTGATAAATAATTTTTGTAGGGGAGGGTTAATGGTGTTTACTAAAGTTAACGTACAGTGGCACTTTATTCATTGTCCCAGATATACGGTTTATAAACAGTATCTGAGAAAAAATTTACTTGCACTCTTGTTGTCATAGGTTAATCGTATTAGAAATCACATACTTAAACAAATTATACCAAAAATTCCGCTTAAATTAAAAAAATAAATGAAAGGAAAAAAAATTGACAATTACAGAATATTTTGAGTCTCTTAAAGTACTGATTAGGTACTTATGATAAGAGAAAAGTTTAGGAATTGAGCTAAAATACGTGTAACCGTACGATACCTAATAACCAAGTTGTTTCTCAAACTTTTTGTACTTAATACTAAGCCTTGAAACTTTAGCCAGGTGTTGTTGCGATGGTAATAAAGAATACTATGTAAAAAATTTCCGGCTTCTAGAACTTCGACACATACTATTTTCGATTACAATTTTTTTTGGTACGTTTTATTTGTTTTGATGTACATACACCTATTTTGGACTTTGGCACAAATGTATTAAGTACTCTTAGTAATGAAACACAAGAATAATCAGCAAATAAGTTGATCATAATTGTTTAATAATAGCTATTGAAGCAGTGGTAGTTTTATTATAATCTGTCATTCATTTTTAAAGGAAATTATACACTTGACTAGTGAGGTTTCAGCCGCGCTACCTTAAATATAAGTCTTTAGTTGTATTTATATGAGTACATCATAGAGTGACTTTTTCTTGTTATTATTATTTTTGAAAATTCATCAAATTAAGATTTTGTACAGATTTTTTGTTATCTTTGGCTTTGTTTTAATATTCGTGAGAAAAATAATATAAATGTATAGGGCATTAGTGCGTCGAACATTATTTTTTTTGGCATGTTCCATACTTTGGAGCACACAGAAAGTAATGTAAAATTATGAAGAGCGAAAGAGTATTTCCAATTTTTTCTCCAACACCCTTACGTCGAGCATTTACTTACTTTCTCACATCTGTGACTCACTCGTAGACAGTTGCATATAAGCTCAATTCGCATATGAAAGCAAATCAGCACCCTCTGTAAACTTATGTGTGACCAAATTTTGAACTTCATGAACAGAGAGGTGTAAAATACATTGCAAGGTATAAGAAATCCATTGAGTTCTTGATTCTAATCAATTTCTGATTACAAAAATATATTTTTTTATAGAGTAGATAAAATTATATTCATACGAAATAAATTTCTTGAGTTAATCACACGGTTAACATGTTTAATCGATGACTATCTCATACCACACAGTGTAATGCATAGGCATCGTGCACCTCTCATATAGTTTTTTTTGGCCATAGGGGAGACCGAAACTTATGTTTCAGGTGCGAAAAGAGTACGTAGTCATCAACATATACATAGTTTTGTAGTTTATCCCTTATGTCATGAAAAATAAGTATTATGATTTCATATGAAAATGGAAGTAATAGACGTGTGATTATTTAGTATATTTTATAGTTATTATCGTTAGAGAAAATTGTTCTTTGAAAATAGGTAAATATCTCTATTCATTTCCTGTGTAATAATCATAAGATATTCTATAATTTTGCACACAAAATGTACCGTACGTACACATCAGTAAGATTACATTTTTATCTAGATTGTTTCTATGTTGGTGATATAATCTGTAGAGCTGCTAGTCATTTTTGCAAAATTTAATACAATAAATGCATTTGATTAATGTTAATAAAAATTGAAGAGGTGTAATAAATTTATCAACCATTTATTGGTTATCTGACATACAGTTTGAACATCAAAGTATGCAATGTATGGAATGTAAAAAAGATTTATCAATAAATTACATTATTATCTAGATTGTTTCTATGTTAGTGGTATAATCTGTAGAGCTACTAGTCATTTTTTCAAAATTTAATACAATAAACGCATTTGAACAATGTTGATAAAAATTGAAGAATATCAATTTATCAACCATCAATTGTTTATCTGATATACCGTTTGACCATCGAAGTATGCAATGTATGGAATGTAAAGCAGTTTTATCAATAACTTTAAAAATCTATATCATCGTCCAGTTAGCTTTAGTAGTTGGAATAAATAAGAAGAAAATTAAAAAATAATAATGTTACAATCTGCGACACAACTAAGTAAATAATCAGTTTACAAACCACATCTATAACAGTGCTTTTTGATTTTGTTTAGAAGCATTGACGGCATCTACAAGTGTCTTAACACAGAGATAAACCTTTGGTTAAAGGACTAATGATATGCTTAAAAAGCCTCAGAAATAGTATTTTTATATGTTCTTAGAGAAACCTCATGCACATACGCTCGTGACAATATAATCCACGTGGAAAAAGAAGAAAAATAGTAACAAATAAAAGTCATCTTGCCCTCTTCGAAGTAAGTAAGTAATATGATGTTGGACGCCAAAGTAATTTGCATCTATGGTTATCAAGGAAAATATTAACTCTCACGTAAAAGTAGTAAACCATTAGTTACAGTAGCAAAATTCTCAATTTATTTATATGCTACTATACGACTGCATTATTAATTTTGTAGAAAAATATTTTCGATTATCTATTACTTTTATAAATAATTAGAAGAAATTATAACTATCTTATAGTCATACTTTAGAGAATATTTTTCAACAGGACATTTCAAAATTTTTTTTCATCATGGTTACACAGTAATTATTATAGTTTTAGTTAAAAGTAGCTCTGTCAACTGTTTTTCCTATATATAGTTATTATTTATTTTGGAAATACTACGCAAAGATGTACATAATCAAGCTAAAGCAAGACTTTGGAAAGGGAGATGAGTGGTAGATCAAGACGAAACGGAAGACATCATTGAAATGAGATATCTGTTCCCTATAGATTCTTTGCAAAAAATTCGGAAATGTGATAAAGATTTAAAATATAATGAGTTACTTTGCTCTAAAGTTGCATGTATTGTTAAGTCTTCAGTGATTAAATCAAATAATTCCAGATGTTACGTATACAACACGATACAACTTTATTTTAAGTTACGGTGGCTTTAAACTGTAGGTGGAAAAGACGGTGACAGATGTATTAGAAACATGTTTGATAAAATAATAACCCTAGCAGTAGCATCTCAGTACAGCTTCAGAGGTCAGCGCAACAGAATGTTTGCCATTGAAAAGCTAAAGTTTTGGTCTATGAAAGGTAAATAATAATATGAATCAAATATTAGTTTGTATTTTAATCGAAAGTATTGAACTATAATAAAACTATTAAATGAATTATGGCTAATTTTTCTTTCAGACGTAGCTCTACAAAAATTGGGCAACTACACGAGTTAGAAGGCTGATTTTACCACCAAAGAATACTTCAAACAATGCCTCGGAAATTTAGAACATGAGATTGCTCGACGTAACAGGTAAAAGAGAACACAATGATTCCTTCACTCACATTCTTCAAGTATGATACTCATAAATAAATTCATGATTTTGTAGAATAAATGAAATGCAGTCCAATGACAACAACAGTGATACGTAAATTTAAGGATCTCGTCAGTAAATTGATGTTAAATAAGACATTTAATAATTATATGAAACAATACGCATGCGCATAGATTAATTGTATTTTTAAATATTATTTTTAATAAATGAATATTATTCATAGTGATTCATATTTTTTTTTTCTTTTACACCCATAAGATGTAAAAATAAATACTTACTTTTCAGTACTTACTTTTACTTACTTTTATCTATGAGCGGTGATTAGGTCATGATGTGATCGATAATAGGTGCAACTGATTTTCAGTAAGCGGTGATAGGGAGAACACAGATTTTTTTCCATTTTTTACCTTTCATACCATTTACAATAAATTTAAACGCTTGTTTGATAAATGATAGTAGTTTTTTGACTAGTAGTGTATTTGATTGTATGTAATGATGTATAGTATACATGTTTTCAATAAAAAATAGGAATTCGAGCTCAAATGAACGGTAATTCGGACATTGACCTTAGAGTGTAAACTTTTAATTTGTCATTAATTAGGGAGCCCGGTGGGGTCCAGTGGCTTTGTTAATTAGGATGAATTCGACAAAGTTTTTTTGTCGTATATTTACCTGCTGAACATGATTTTTAATTTAGGATTACAATCTAAGGGACCAATTGTTTAGCATAGACTTATAAAAAAATTTTTAATTTTCAAAAATAAAACTTTTCTCTCATATTCATGAGCTTATTTTAACGGAAAGTTTTATGTAATTTGTGATGGTAAACCATATACTTTTTTCAGAAATGAATCGCAAACTTTCAAACAATTTATAAAAATACGTATGTACATTTTTTAAAGTATGCTATTACTTTTAGGGAAACGTATAGAGTTTGCGAAAGCATATTACACATAACCGTTTTTGAAAAATGAGCCAAAGAAAAAGAAAACATTTTTGTTTTTCGAAAATCCAATATTTTTATTCATTTATAAAAAATAATCCACCAGCTAGATCGTGATCAACCATTGAAAATTATGGTCATAATGCAAAAATTAATTAAGAAAATTTTTTTGGGCACATCCTAACTGAAAAATAGTGTCACAAACCAAATTATTTTTTTTTTTTTTATTAAAATGCTTTACAGGCACAAAATAATGCGCACTATACGTCGCAATTTCGTGTCAGGATCATAAAAAACTCTTAGCTTACACGTGTTGAATACGTACCAAATATATCCTTACAGAAATTAATTTTTTGCAGTTTTTTTTTTAACAATAAGACACGTGTCAAATACGTTAACGTAACCACAATTTTATGATTCCGACATATGTTTTTTTACACAAAACGGGAAATTTTGAGCTTAAATAACACGTTTCTTATACGATATAGTCACTTTTTCGGACACTCATTCTCATGTCGAAAAACACGTGTCTGCTGCATTGCAAGAACAAGTGATGTTTATTCGGATAGCATAAGCTTATGTACCAAAATTGTTACCTTATTTAAAGTCCTCGTTGAAACCACTCTCTAAAAGGAGTTTTTTAACCAATAGCACTTTAAGATTGTAAGGTGCACATCACTTCTACAAAAACTTTATAATTGATTAGCTTTAATAACTATCTTTAAAAATTCTGACAGGCCTCTCGATAACGATTGGTACTTAAATGTTCAGTCCAAAATGTTCGAATGTATACCGTCTATTGATTGATTTTTATTAATTTATGTCTAGTAATATGACTAGGGTCTGGTGAACGAATGTAATTATTATCTCGCTGTCCCCCGGGTAATTGGGTTAAAAGCATAGGATTAAAGTTACGTCCTTATTTTTAAAAGAATTTATTTAATTATTATATTATTAACTCGCTGACCCCCCGGGTTACTTGGTTAAAAATTCAACAGTTGGTACACTAGAAGTTTTTGGTAATATACAACTGATTTCTGAAGACCGCTTCCTCGGGAAACAACAAACTACTTTATTATTCATATTATGAAGTTTATTTGCTAGCTTAAATGCATTTGATGCTCTAGGGAATAAGGTAAAGACAATATTAAAAATTATTGACGCCACTTAGGCAGCTTAACATAAGCTACAAGGGGGTTCAGGACACAATAGAGCACTGGAGGCTATCACTCTCGAAAAAAGTCTTAACCTTAAGTCGTATAAGCTTAACATAAGCTACAAGGGGGTTTAAGACACAATAGAGCACTGGAAGCTATCACTCTCGAAAAAAGTCTTAACCTTAAGTTGTATAAAACTATCTCAGGTATCTACTTAAAGCCATGTGCGGGCAAGGGTTCAAAAAAAGGCTAATGAAGTGAAATTGACGATTTTAAAAAACGTGCTAATAATGTCCTTTACCTCGACAGCTTTAGTGATTATCAGCCAGCTATTGATTTATGAATGAATTTCGAGTGAATTTTGTTAAATATAATCAAACCAAATGTAGAAATTACATATCTTATAACTATGCTTTATTTTGTTTACAATTTTCATCAAAAAGATTGATGAACAGTGCGAGATGTAATGTCATAGTCAGAAATAATGTATACGGTCTAAAGCAGTTATAGCAAAAACATCGACACTAAATCTGTTTGGTACTTCTTCCGTTTTGGAAGAGCAGAATTGTTTACCTATTGAGTTATTACCTAAATGCAGCTACTTTCTTGGTTAAATAGAACTCTGAACGTTCAAATTAATTCCAAATATTGACGGAAATAATAAATGTGGCGTGGGTAATAAAGTGGCTATATTTCTGATAGGTCGCTACATAATTCAAGATAGTAAGTCGTTTCCAGTCGATCTATTACAACAAGAAGGTATATCTATCGATGCAAGACAGAAATACGCTTTGCAGCATCATGACGTATAGCTGCATCGTGGATTTCAGGCCAAAAAATTTATAAGAGCATTTTAAGTTCGATTGAACGAGTACCGAATAGTATCGTCACTTACAACTTGGACTTACCTGTAGATTTTTTCAAAGTAAACGCATTATATGATAGTAGTAATATCACAACTGGAGCCTACGTAAGCAAAGAAAACTTTTCACTTGATTTACAAATTTCATCTAGCAGGATACAATCATTTATTTACCGGTTGGTGGTCACAGCAGTGACAATATACCTATTGTTGATAAGGACTGTACTTTAGTCAGTTTTTGTAAAGAGTTTATGACAGTTAGTACACATGAAAGCCTTCTAGTAATGACAATCGTAAAAAATAGTTAATGCTAAATAATCATTATGCACTGTAGCATGTAGTCGACAACGATTATTCAAACAGTGAACCTGTCAGCAAAAATAACAGATAAGGTAGAAAAAGCTAACTCATCATAAACTTTAATTTCCAAGAAGTCCAGGATTGGAAATAAAAGGCTCTTATTGACGCTATATTACATATTTTTATTCTTTCAAGTAATATATGGAATAAATTCTGAGCATTTAGTCTCCTGTTACATTTCATAAATGCACTGCACACTATAAGACTCATACTCATCAGCCGTAAGCATCTGAGACCGGTAATAACAAGAATGAAATCTTGAATCCTTTGAGCAAAATTTTCAGTTTTGCAAGATCATTATCAAAGTTGAACATAAACCTATCCTTACAAGATTGAAGAAAGATTTAGTTGCAGTTATGCAAACACCGTTCGTGCCAGCTATATATGTTGGATTCTAATAAAATTCGTCAACTAAACAACCTGCGAAAAAACAAGTATAGATCAATGAGTTTTCAATCCTTGGTCCTGTATCAGTACTCACTCCTCCCAATAACATCGTATCATATATGCACTGCGGAGACGTCTGATCAGTTAAAAAGCCACACTATGCTATCTTATCCCTCTAGATGAACCATAATAGTAAGAGAATTGCTAATGATAGCAAGTTGGATCACTGCAATATAGGGAATGTAAATTCTATCTCGATTTACAGTAATATCCTTACAGTGATCTAAATCATAACACGCAGATGTCAATTATTAAAATTCATATTACTATTAAACATGATTTTATGGGAAAGTGTAATTTGTGGTTGAAGTTGCGGAAAAGTAAAATCAGACCATAGGATTCGAAAGACATGTTTTTGTGAATAAAGCAATTAAGGTCATAATTTCCTACTTTTTTTGTAAGGGACAGTAGGTACACTTATTAAAGAATATTTTTACAGCTATTTTCGAAAAATATGTGTTGTTTCTGTGTTATAGTACTTATTTTCAAGGAAGAATCGCTCTCACTGAAGAAAAAAATTCAAAAAGAATGAATTTTCTAGATTTAAACAGTAGATTTCTTGTAACAAAATGATGATACGACGATAAAAGTTACTCTTAGTTTAGATGTTGATGGACTTAGACTTACAAATGTCAATAAGGCTTATATTTGGGCGTCTTTGATACTCCGGGAAGCTATACCTGTAAAACAGCAGCAAGTATGAGGATTTCACTGTAGAAAAAGTTTCAGGTGCATGCAGGTGTAGATGCATTTTACTTGTACCTATTTCCTCTTGTTTACCCTTACAATAAGGCTTCGCCTACTTTTGTCAGTATAAAAGCCTGTACATATTAACAATAAAGTGCTTGTACAAGTCTTTATGTTGAAATAGCTACTGCACAGTGTTAAAATGATAATATGCATCCCTTGTGGAAAGACTTTTTCCTACCTCGGGCAATTTTGCAATCCTGGTACACCCTCGGTAAGAAAAACAGCATTCGACACTCATGTGCATCTGACCAGGGGGGTCCCAACAGTCCCTCGGGCGTTGCTTTGTAAGTGCCCCCGGGCCCAGGGACCGCCCCGGAGAGATGCATATTTGCGACGAAAGCTACCATTTCTGCGTGCTAAGTGGAAGAGCTAATTTAAGTAATGTGCAAGGATAAAAAGACATAAGTGCTGTTGATCTTGAGGCTGGTCTGAACTATAAAAGATCTGTGAACATTTTGTCGCAGGACAAGCACAAATTGCAAACATCTTCGAATCTCCTAAGGACTATTTTACATCGTTCGTGTGATTACTAAGATTTAGCAGCAGCAATCAGTGCGCATTAAGCTTGAAACATTGATGTAGCATACCTTGCACCAGCAGGTAAGTGGGATTTAGTAGATGAGAGTGCTGAGTCATCGGTGGGAGTTGATAATTTACTATCTTAGTGGAATTAGGTGGTAGTTGATGGTGCATAACTGCAATCATCGTGAATTGTCACTTTTTCAAAGATCAAGAGAAATTTCGCGAGGACGAAAAGTGTAATTTTACCAATGGTATGGATCATATTTTCCAAGAGCATTCTACATTGAAAGTGATCACAATACTTGCAGCTTGATATACAACTCTAAGAGATAATAAGTAGGTTGTCAAAATTGTTACTAAAACTCCTACAGTCTTGCTGACAAAATATGTACAAGAGTGGTTTGAGACAAGTGTACGTTAACCTATTACTGAAGCCATAAAGCAATTCGAGGAGTGAGATTCTAGCTGATCTGTGCGTGCTGTTCTTGACCTAGTAGTAAATATATACAAGCAGGAATTGATAAAATGTACCTCTTCAATAGAATTTCCAATGCACCGAAACAGGTCTTTAAATTTAGATGCAAAAAAATATTTAAGTTATTTCATGCAGAAGCAATCAAATCACTTTACCACCGGCCTCCATACTCGACATCAGAGAAAAAGTCAAACATGGGAATCTTCGGCTTATAAAAATGTTTAACATCGATATGAGTGAGTAAAAAGATGTAAAATTCAATAATCTTTGGAGTAATAGATTTCATTCTACGAATTATTTGCACTGTGTTCGGATCACAAATCTATTTAGACTAAAATCTATTAAAACATACTAACAAAATGTATATTTGTAATTAATGTTTACATTACTTGGTAAATGAAGAAAAATTATTCGCTCCTCTGGTAGAATGTGAGTATGCTTTCAATTGCGAATTAATGTTATCAAAAAAGACTGAAAGTACGCTCAGTTTCAAGAATTACATCAACAAATTTAGAATGCCATATGTTGTGTATACAGACTTCAAATTCCTCTCAGGACCCATACAAGATTATCATCGTTCCATTTAACATTGTACATCTCTAAGTAATAGAATATACTCCTCGTCTGCGTACAGCACTTATCGATGACAGAAGGAACATGATGAATATCCAGCTGCTTGGTGTGTCTATCATCTTTGGAAACTTAGTATGGATTATTAAGACATGTATTACCATCCAAAACTAATGGAAATACTAACATATAAGGAGATAAATTATTTTTACAAGGCTACTTGATGTCACAACTGTGGGATCTATTTGTGGACGATGACAAGGTCCGACAAGACCGAGATCACTGTCACTTTAAGAGATCGCAAGTATCATCAGTCATATAAATGTGAAATCATTTCCATACAGCTAATGAACATGAGTTTGTGTTCATAGGTACCAAGGATTGAAGGACAATACCAGTTATCTTTTACAATTTCAGTATGATGCGCATCTTGTTTTAAGTTTTTTTCGATGGCGCAGACATACATTTATGCTTCACAAAATTTCTTGAAGAGAAAAGTTGTTTTCGTTTATTACCACGCGTCATTATATGAGAAGCTCTAGGAAGTGGTTTTAATGTCAAACGTCGAGGTTGATAGCATATCTCTATGATGCACATATCTCTAACAAAGACAATGAGCGTGCGCAGAAAGAATCGGAAACAATTAGCATTAGGAATCTGGGAAAATACTCTGATCTGCATCTGTAAAACGAGGTAATAATCACAATGTACTTTTTAGTTAACTACAGTGTTGTTTAAAAAAAATACCATTAGTAAGTCTATTAGTGGACTGTTTATTTTAGCATCTGATGTTTTTGAAATACAATAATTCCGGGAAAAAAACACTCTTTTCAGTATGTTTTTATTAGTACGTACATGTGTCAATAAAAGCATGTACAAATTCTATATTTTGTGAATATAAGAAACTTTAATTCATGATTTAATCCAAACTCAAATGGTTTATATGTTAGAGTGGTTGTATCTCAATTAAGGTATTTTATTAAGGATTCGCTTATAACGACCACGTACACTGCCAGATGTACTTGCAAATGTATAAGCAGAAGATAAGAGGCCAGCAAAAAATGCAAAGAATTGAGTATTCAATCCTAAATAACTACATATAATTATTCCAAAGAGATGTAACATAATTTCAGCAATAATATTTGAACAAAACGAGCAATATTAAACCTTTAAGTAAATGTGAATATCAATTTAGTAGGATACTACGAAATCAATTTTGTATACGGGAAAATAGACAACGCTAAAAAAACCAGTACAGGTACCAGGTAGAAATTATCTACATTTACTGGCTATGGCTTAAAGATAATATTCTTGATTAAGTAATTTATCGACTCAGTTCCTGGTCTATTTTTCTACAATGAATCCTGAAATGATAATGATAAACCCGTCAAGAAGCTCGACAAGACACGGAATGATCCTCTGCTTACTTAGCCTTTATATCTTTCCCGCTCTCTCCTTTACCCTCTAATGTAGGCCACAGAAGCAGGCAATAACTTCTTGGTTGACCAGCAGGAATGCTTAGAGTTCTACCCAGGTACTTAAATAATATATGCATGTAGTTTGTTGTTTCAACTTGAAAGATGATACACAAAACAACCACGCAGATGTAATACACTGATTTACTTACATTCAGGGTTTGAAAGCAATATATTGACAACGTAAGATAAAAGTGACTTTATTCAGCTGTCCGAGGTATCGGTAATGCTAGCATCTTAGAACCAAAAATTGTATTGTATTGTATTTTACTATCACATATCAGTTGACTGGCTCGAATTATCTCTAAATAACAAAAGCACTATATTTATTTAAATATAATCTTGACCACTACAATTTGCTCGCTTAACAAAACAGATACACAATATGTGACATGTTATGTTAAAACATGACATGACATGTTAAAATGACCCCTAATTAAATTAATCTTCCTAAGTTTTAGGAAGCCTAGCTTCATTGTTTCAAAGATCAACCGACTTTAAGTTACCGCATTACGTTATTTAAATATCTATGTATTGGTACGGGTCCAAACGAAAGTTGAAGTTAACGGATATTATTTCCACTGTGATGATTTTTCTGAAAAAAAATATCTTTCCAAGCGTAGTATAAAAGACAAAAATTAAAAATGTGTGCACTAAAACAAAATATCAGTTTAATTCAAAAATACACTAAAATAAGTTAAATGATATACCTTCTACACTAATAAATCAATCAATAAAATTTTCCTTCGAAATTTCCTTATCAGCATTAAACGATTTACATGCGCTTGGAAACATTAAGAACTATATAACCACTTTTTTTTGGGCAGGTACATAAATGTTTCTAAAAATGTTAATTTGGTTAAAGGTGTCTGCTACTGTTTGTTGATAAATGTAACATGAAAATCACTTGCGCGCTAGTTTTTTTATAAAGCGTGGGCCAGGTTAGTGTTATTATCTGGATGAGAATACCAAATTAGCACACCATTTTAAAGAAAACTTGGACACCTTTAACGATTTCAAAATATTTATGTACCTCTCTACAAACGTGTGGTTATTTAATATTTAACGGTTTTGATACGTTTAATACGCACAGCTTATTTTCATTACAAAAACAAACATTTGATTATTTTTTTATTAATCTTTTCTGGAAACTTTATGAATCTTATTGTAACTAGACTATTAATAGCAAGCCGTATTAATTAAATCATCAAACGGAAAGAATCGAAGAGTGCCATAAAATCTGCAAGATCGAAATTTCTCCTAAAGCCCTGTTTAGTCAGGCTAAGGATCCCTCTTCATTGATTATCAAACAATCAGAGGCGTTAAATTTTTAATACTTTGAAGCGTATATTCCTAGTACTAATGCAGGGACTTGTGGAGATATCCACATATCTAACGATGTATAGCAAACGCCGACTGGACTTTGCTTTCGCTCTGGTCAAGTTTTTGAAGTGCAAGATCTTTTACATCTGACCCCCAGATACTTTTGGCCTCCTTACCTGAAATTAGCAAGCCTTCTGCTTGTAGTCCTTTCTCGATTATTGCGAGGGCCTAGGCCTCTGTTAGCAACATACCTTTGTGCGCTTCTATAAATCACGTAAAAAACCCGCGCACCATGCCCTAATGGCATCACTGCTCCCAACCTTACACCTTTACAGATGCCCTTTTCCTAGTGAGACAATAGAAAGTTCAACCTACAAGACAGCATACCACCAAAAAAATGACGTGATCAATGTGTTACTATCTGTATTTCTATAATTATAGTAAATATACAAATTATTGATAAGCATTTAAGCACTTATATCTATCAACACAGGTGTCAGTAAATGACTTAAATGATGATATTAAAGCAAGAAAGAGGGAACATCTCTATAAAATCTTAGTAATTGGCGAGCTTGGAACTGGTAAGACGTCTATAATAAAGCGATATGTCCATCAATTTTTTTCCCAACATTATAGAGCCACAATCGGAGTAGATTTTGCCTTGAAGGTTTTGAACTGGGATTCAGAAACTGTCATTCGATTACAATTGTGGGACATAGCAGGTATGGATATTTCCGTATTTACAGAATATAATACTGATTGTGATCAAAATAAAAGAGAACATATAAGAATTAATTTACTACTTAATACTAAGAAGAGATGTATATTTCTCTGTACTTTTAAACTTAAATGAATATTTTCATATTATTTCCAAAGCCTTTCAAAATATCCATTATCTTTACATTGGTCAACAATATAGAAACCTAAAAAGTTCTATGTTGGTAGATTTTCTCGTAAAACCGTTTCAGGGCTTTAAACCGTTTCACTGTTTATTCCACATTTTTTCCTAACCCGGCATCGTATCACATTTGCCCAGGGTTGTGCCGGGGGACAAAAAAAATTACTGGAAAACCCAGTTGAAGAAATTCTGGTAAGTCTGCCCTGGAACAGCCCGGTCCATTATTTGAGTTCCAACTCTATGCTCAGGTTACATTTAGGTCTAGGCTCAAATATCGGAACAAAACTTTTGCGCACATTAGTATCACACTGTCTAGCGTAAAAAAAACAACCGATCATAAAAGTTTCTACAACGGCAGTGGCCACGCATGTGGATAGTGACCTAGGCCAATGTCACTTAACCTCGGTAATCGGCTTGGATGCTGTTCCACGACTAAGCAATGCATTGTTTCAAAAACATTGTATTTAGTATCATTTCAGGACTCCAGAGTAACCGTGCTATTTTTTTACTGACATACAAATATGTAAAAAATATCAAAACATAGCCCTGTAATTGAAATGACTCTACTAAACTGATATAACTGTGATTATTATTCTATTTTATAGTGTCACGCTGTATTACCTGATTTTTTTACGGAGTTTTGGCAGTATAAGTACTTGGAAAGGTTTCCTCATTAATGAATTTCCACTGTTCGTAAAATCAAGATAATTTTAACTCATGGATGACTTTCTGTGTGTGAGTAGATACACGAAAAAAAATTACGATGGCTCGAATTTCTGACAAAAGCGTAAGTTGTGTCGCCTCAAAGTTAGAAGTTTTGCACGACCGACTGAGAAGACCATGTCTTCCAAATTCATCGAGCTCAGCTAACGTAAGATTAAAAGCGTTACCCTTAGACGTTGGGAGCCTGGGACTCCCAACATCGAAGAGTTTGGGCTCGGAATGTCATCAAAGGCACTCACTGCGATTACAATCCAAACTGTGGCTCCTTAACGTTGGAAGTCCTAGGCGTATTGAGCATAGCACATTGTTTGCCAAAAAAAAATTTTAACAATATTTTCTTCAAGGTAGGTGCACTAGATCTATCATTAATTAGTTGTTTGGATTATTTTTTCTTCTTATTGTATAAATAAACGATATTTATGCTTACTAATAGCTTATATAATAATTTTATCACCATAATTCTTGTTTTTTAAGCTGTACTTCAAATTAAAACGATCTGTCTTGATTATCATGATAATATTCATAATTATTTGTTTGACGGCCTTTCTATGCTCGCTCGTCAATAGACATCAAACTTTTACATTTGCCGTTTCCATAATTTTCTTGCTCGCTAGCCTCATTTGAGTTAAAAGCATCTATTTCTGCATCTTAATAAAAGTCCTCTTTCTTATTTGCAACTAAAAAAAGGAATTCATTAGAAATTAAAATGCTGGTTAAGTAATGTTATATCATTGTCTATGCGTCTATCAAAAGCAAAATGACTGATTTTTTTACATACAAAATACAGATTTTTTTTGTAGTATAAATATTGTTTATTGTTTTATAAATAAAAAATGTTTTTACAGAATTACTATTACAATAAAATAATATGAAATAGTTTAGTAGTACCTTTATCATTATCTGCAAACTGAATCAACAGTTATTTCTGATATAGGTGATGGCAAGTGATCTCCTTCGAACCACTTTGACATGAATTAGTAATCGTCATCCTCTGGACTGTTATTTGAGATATTATACTTATGTATGCAAACGAGAGAGATTATAAATTCAATATCATAGTAGTTTATTATCATTTAAATTATATCATTGAACAAGATAAGTACTAAAAAAACTGAGACAGTATTTCATGTCGTATGATAAATTCAAACTATAACCAAGCATTTATATTGTTTATATATCTAAGGAGAAAAAAATTATTTGAACAACTAATTAGTCAGATGGCAACTTTTACACGAGCTGATCGTCAGCTGACTTTCTTATACGTGTAGTGCATAACATAAACTTCTTTGCACTAAAAATTAATTGGTTCAGTCAATTTAGACTAGATCTGTTGGGAGCAGGTACGTATAATAAACTACAAATCATGCTATTGTAGTTGAATCGACGTTTCGTCTACGGGTTTCTAGACCTCTTCAGGCTTTATTAACTAAATATTGTTTATATACACGTAATACTAGTCTCTGTGTACACAGTTCGCTTGAATATGCAAATTTATACTGACCGATTAGTTGACGAATCACTTTGCGAGCATATAGAGGTATATTTTTTGTTTTTATATTCTCTTTATTCTTGTGAAAATATGTATTTTTCCTCTTAATATTCATTTACATGTTTTTGATTGTGTGTGCATTCTTGAGAACACATATATTATATATATATATATATATATATATATATATATTGTGAGATTGTTTGTGTATTTTTCAGTTAACCCGGAAATCGCTGATTTTACGATTATTTTCCCAACATCAACAAACATTTCTTATTACATGGTACAGATGCTATTCTAGTAATTATCGTACATAAAAAATCATTACAACTACGAAAAAAATTTGCAACATACGTGAACAGTACCCATGATGGACCTTTGCTTCCTTTACTGAATACAATATTTCGTAATTGTAATATTCCCCCTTATAAACGTTAGTTGATATGTCATCTGGGATGTCATCTCACATGTCAGCTAATGTGTCATGCAAAAATTTTAAAATAAAAAAATTAATATATAATTCTTCATATCTTTAAATTAAAGCTCTCTAGTGTTGATTTGATTGTATCATCTGCATGGTGCATTAAATAACTTACCTATCGAAGATATGTAGTGTCCGTTTATATTTTTAAGGATTTAAATAAAACATCATATGCGATTATTTTGTCTGATGTTTTATAATGCGAATCAGTACTAAATAACTTTGATAGCTAGGTTTTCTGATGATGAAGACTAAATTTATACACTTAGGAGCTTTAGATTGCTGGTATTAACAGCTTTTCCATCCATTTTCAATATTTATAGGCGAGTTATATCTGACATTTTGACATGACATATCAGCTGATAGTTATCAGGACGGTTGCATACTAAGAAAAATTCCTCTTGGAAACAGGAATTTTTCAACTGCTATTCATAAATCATGCGCATTGTTTACACTCACGAATACAGTATGCAAATTGTACATAATTCTTTTACGATACTTAGAGGAGTGTAGAAAGTTTGTGTACTACCAAGTGTCTCAAAAAAGTAATTTGTATAACTGTGTCTAACTGATACAAGAAATCGATGTACATGTCCGAAAATCAGATTTCTTCAGTATCATTGCTGCTTAAGTTTGTATTCAAAAAGTCAAGGATATAATTTATCGTCAATTAAAACATAACACAAGATTTCTTTCCGAGTGGCTTACGTAACTGAAAAGTAGCAAGCTAGATTTTTATAAGACAACCTCGTATCAGTCTTGAATACCATTCTGACAAGATAACACACTGTAGGAAATTCGTCAAAACAAGCCACTTGATATGTAACAACCTGAGAGCTTAATAGTTATCGTCTCATGTATAGATAAATACCTCTCCTGGTATTATATAATAAATTTGGAGGGACGGGAGTAATAAGCCCTCGACGTCGGCCCTCATGTTCACGCCCTTTTACAGCTGCTTTGGTTGTATCTACAAATATACACGAAGTTAGATGGAAATATGCTTGTTTACCTAAGATTTTTTAGTATAGATAGCCCTTTTACGCTCGTTTACGCTCACCTATGAGCCTCACCACGCACAGTAAGAAGAAAAGCACTTTGTTGATGAAAAATCTGCCTGCTCCTCAATTCTTAACTGATATCCACCATTTATTTTAATTAAAGAATAAAGGATAGACTTTAACGGGTAACTGCTACTTTTTTAAGAGACTACAACATAACCTTCATGAAAATAATATGAGCCATAAAATAATAATTAATAATAGCTTTAACATAAGAAAGAATGTCTTTAATGTTGGAGACGATGCTTGCACTTATATAACCTAATATTCTTCTTACTTGGACATGAAGAGGTCATGCAGATCCTAGTAGGACCAATATAACCTCAAAAAATTCTATATTTAGCCTAAGAGCGCTTTCTTGATTGAAAAATCTGCCTGATCCTTGAATCTTAGCCGTTTTTAAACAATTGTTTGTAATTATAGGTTAAGCTATAGGCTGCAACGTGCCAGTGCTACTTCTTTGATGAAATGTAGCATAACCTTTAAAAAAATACTATAAGCGGTAGAATCAGAACTATTGATCGCTTTAAAGTAAATAAAGATATCCTTGACGTTTGATATGAAGTTTATAGTGATATAAACATGTGGGCTTCTTACTCGGAAATAAAGAGGACATGCAGATCTTAGTAGACCCAAAATAAGCTAAAAAATTCAATATTTAGCATTATTCTTGATATCTAAGTCAATTCTTGACCAAGATTGATGGAATAATTGGTATATATTTATTTAGTTTGAAAATTTTTCGCGATATTACAGTACCATATATAACCTTAAAATTCATTCCTTAGTTTCGAAATTTGCTTTGTAGAAACAATACAATGAACAAATATTGAAACATTCATACATGATGCTATTTCATTTATATACACTGTCATAAATATATATATATATATATATACTTACGATTCCCCTAATATTTGTAAATATATAGTCTGACCGACACGGTGGCGCAGTGGTAGAGTCGCAGATCCGTCGATCACCGAAGTCAAGCAGCATTTGGCGCGGCTAGTACTTGGACGGGTCACCGTTCGAGTCTCGTCGTTTCGCCTTTGCTGTTTTTCTTCGAGGGTCGATTAACTGTTTCTCTGTCGTTGCGGATAACGTGAGCGGGATGTGTGCAGGAGTTCAGCCCTGGTGCCTATGCCCAGACGTGGACATAGACTCCCGGTCGGAACTCAGGCAATACACCGGGCCGTTACGGGCTGGGTTTTTCCCAAGTGGTTTCCCCA
>JAPYYV010001821.1:0-33568 GCA_030522625.1 Copidosoma aretas
CCCCCCAGGTCCAGGCATCATCAGGAGAAATTGCAGTCAGTCCGCTAGAATCGGGGAGAATGTGTTTTCGGCGCCGCGGGTACTTTTCCCACCGAAAAACTCCGAGAATCAAAATTCCCGAAAACTTTTCGACGAGAATCGAACCCGTTTTGCCTCGGGTCTGTCAGGCTAGGAAGCTAGCACGCTAACCACTAAGCCATCAAGGACTCAAGCTGGACCCTTACGGTGGCACTGGGGCAGTTGAGGAAAATCTCCCCATAAGCAGTCAGGTCACCAAACTCAAGCACACCCAATGTCTGGAACGCGTCGACCTAATGGCAGCCACTTGCTCTGCTTCTCCCGTATATATCTAATCTAACGTCCTCATCCTGCAACGAGTCGTCACTTGCATGCCTCAAGGCAGCAAGATTCCAAGAATCGTTTGCATGCCGGCGCAGACAAACAACGGGCTATACATATTTTGGCTATACTTCGTGTGTATGAATTTTCTGATAGCTAGAATGAGTGTATTGTAAACGTATACTTACGTAAATATCTTTAGCTTCACTTAATAAATATGGCATTTGATTTTGATAACGAGTATTCAAAAGAGTAACGAGTAACGATATTTAGTGTAAGATCTTTACACACAAGAAAAAAACAACGTGAATCAAATAACAAGCAGGTTTTTCTAATGAAACGAGTGACAATCATCGCCAATACGAAATAAAATAAACAAGAATAAGATAAATCAATTTGTACACAAATCACATGCATGTTTAGATTAAAGAATTGACTAATCAGACGAATTAATAAGAAACGACGAGAAGCGTTTTGTTTGTCTGTTCGTATACTTCGTATTTGATATCCTTACTACCCACCTCAGGTGATGCTCGAATAGTCAGGACTTGATTTTTCGGTGCTTGTATCACCGTCTCTTGCAGCTGGGTTTGGGGCTTTGGGGACGCCCCCTGGCGTAGCACATGGCTTAACCTGTGGAGCAGTCATGCCACTCTTTTTCTAAGGCTCCGCGGGAATTTCGGGATCTCCGTCGTTCACCGAGTTTCTCGCATCTATATACTTTAATGGAATCCACTCCTTCACGAATTCGCTCTGAGCTCAAGTTTTTTCTTTAATGTGTTTTCATCACGCAGTGGAAACTTTCACTAAGCACCCACAACCTGACAGTTTACTTATATGCTTAGGATAAATCAGTACAAGCGCTTTTTGTCTAGACACTTAATTAAAGTCACCATATATATCTAAAAACAAAACTTCTCAAGAATTTGGTACATGGGACGTCCTTTCACAAACCGAACACCTTTCTGACCGATCGATTTTCGAGTTGACTAAATTTTTTTATGTATTCGATAGTAAAAAAAAAAAAAATATTTTTAATATTTTCATGCTAAAAATATTTTAAACGACGAAATTTCAGGAATCTTAGGCTTACAGAGTGATTTAATAATTTCTAAACTTTGGTTCTATTAAAGCTGGAAACTTTTTGTTGCATTTTAAATCTAAAAGAATGAACTTTCATAGAAACAACACTTTTAAGACGAATGATCAACGAATACATACTGCTATAAGCAATTTAAATGTTTACATGGATTTTAAACAATTGCCCCACCCTTGTATCGATTTTTTAATATTTTGATGGTGTTTTACGTAAAATTTTATTTGGGAAATTTTTTTTGTATCTATGAGAAATTATTTTTATTCGACATTGTCCATTTTCTTGCCTTAGATTGCTATTCCTCCAAATACAAACGACTATTATACATTTCCAGTTAAATTATCTTATTTTTTAGCCAAGAAGACTTTATAAAAAAATGGAAAAGTAGATAAATTAATCTAAAAAAATAAAATACGTAATTGCTGCGTTCTCCAATGGTTAAAGATCTCCAGTCTCATATTCGATGTAAGTATACACTGAAAAGAGATTTGAGCAGTTATAGCTCTCAAGATAGTTAGGCAGCGCCTTGCTCGTTACAAAGCAAGAAACTTAAAATCGGACAAGTAGGGACTTGATTTCAAGGAGTGGAGACTTTTGTAGTATAGGGAAAAAGCTACGCTGGTCCATCGAGAAAGTATTGCCCGTGCTGAAGAAAGCAGTCTAGTTAATTATTTGAAGTTGCTGCGCACTAGTCGTTCCCAGCTCTGCCAGTTCTCTCAGTCCCTCGTGATAATGGCAGCGATTTTTGCCATCTTGGGATTTCTCAATTTTTGATTTGGCCGTTGTGTTTAAAGTAGATCAAGATCTCGATGCCAAGACTTTACCAAAAATCATTTACCGATGCCTAAAAAAGGACCTGCAATATTTCAATCAACGAACGTTCGTAATGACGCATGTTGGAATCCTTTTAAAATAATTAGTCATCTAAATCTAAAAGCATTAAAATTGTGAGAAGGTAAAGAAAATCAGCTACAAGCACTAAGTTGATTTATAACTTCGAAGTTGGGAGAACAAATAATCTGTAATTCCTGTCGCCTGCGTATCAAGAACATTGGCAGAGAAAATAATGATGTAAACACAAGCGACCAAGTTACAATGGTATGTGCTTATGTTTTTATATGATGTATAACTACATACTGTTACAGAAGTTCATGGTGCCAAGTGATTTACCTACAAATGAATCAGTGCGTGTAAGGAATTCGATGGACGACTCCATAGCTGCAATCTTAAATGCAGCAACCAACGGTATGTTAAAGTGGAACATGTATGTCACACTGGAACATGCGCTTGGCTGCTGCTTTTAAGATCACTGCACATAGCATAGCATAGCCAGCAAGAGCATAGTACATCTTTTATGCTCTTAGTCCTTGAACTTTTTTTTAGACTACAATGCCCATCTACTATGTGATCATTTATTATGTCTATTGTGTTAGTCAAAATCAATAATAACGTATAGCATTTTTACAGCCGAAAAATAGAGAAGAATCAGACCATGATATTGGCAGTAGAGAATCTTCTAGACTGTCGGGCTATAGTACAACGCTACTAAATGATCATGTTGATTATTTACGTAAAAGACTATGCGTGTTGGGATCTTCACTGGTTGAAAAAAGGAAATCGACGTGAAAAAGATATTTATAAATAGTTCACAATCACAAACTTGCAAAGGCCCTAACTCCGAACCCTGCAAGATCAAATGCAGTAAGAGGAACGCTGTGAACCGTTCTGAAACCAGCAAATATAACTCTTAAACAAAAATAAATCTAATATCGCCCCAAGGAAGGCATAAAAACTCACAAGAAGTTGAAAATCACATCCATAGTTTACTTATATAAGAAGCCGACTATAAAAACAGTTCACTCAAAAATCTCTAAAACTTAGGATAAAAATCAGCTAACGACGACGAGGTACAGAGTAGTTGTCGACTTTGGGAAAGTAAATGACGGCATACCCGAATACAATTACTTAGTATTAACATATCTGGCATACTAGCTGAAATAGGAAGGTCTAGATATTTCTCTGTATTTAAATCGAGGTATCATAAAATTAAAATTCAAAAAGAAGACAGACATAAAACATCTTAAATGTGTGACCGCGAATACTTTTAATTCAAAAAATGCCCTTTTGGTTTAAATCATGTGCACCCATATTTTTGGCGATTATTGCGGTAATAGCAGCTAATGCTAAGAGTGTAGTATAATTTTTTGACGATGTTTGCATGCATTCGTAACACTTTAAGAAACACTGGGTAATAAAAAAAGAACTTTTAAGATGATTCAGGGAAGCTAGTCTGGTCTTGCAACCAGAAAAATATTTATCTTTAAAAAGGAAATAAATCACCTTTGGCATGTAGTAAGCCAAAATACATTGATCCTGACCCCCCACCCTAAAAAAGGCAGTGAAAGGTTCCCCAAAATCTTATAACTTGTTATGGCATTGATATAGCGGGAAATAGCCTTTCTGTCGGGTTGATTTTTATGACGAAATTCTAATTGGGAATTAGAGATCAATCCGTCATAGATGCAGCAAAAGTCAAAAACATGTTTTTCAGGCATCAAGATAGAATTTGAACTCGAATTTGGATACTGTATGTCTGGTTTCTGTTAATTAAAATTATCGGCCTGTGTAATTCATGATAAACAATGGATAAACTTATGACACAGCACGTACCATGAATAGTAAATAAACGATTTGTAACTAATAATCTATAACCGATAATATTACCCCTTCAAAGTTTTGATCAAGTAACAATCAAACTTTTGTCAAAAAATCTTTTATAAATTTTGAATGTTTGAGAGACGTTTACTCAATCATGTAGAGTGTTTAGAAAATAATTAAAAGTTTTGTATCCTTATAAAATAAATTTTTTGTCCAATGTGAACCAAACTTAATTCTTAAGTTAATCATTCTTACAAGTGAATACAAAACTATGGAACCTTTGATGCAGTATAACAAGACAGTTTAATTCGTATTATAATTTAAAAATACAACTATAGCTAGAATGAAATAGCTTTTTCGTAAAAATAGAAAGAGTCACTATTTGTTGGAAAGGGGTTGGCACGCAGAGCGCACAGTGCGTAAAGCTTCTATGAAGACTTTTAAAAAGAACTTGATTTTTTTTAAAAGATTTTTGATAATTATTTATGTTTAAATTTCCAAAAATTTCAATAATACATGAAAAACTCACTGTAATTTAAAAGTCTTTCAATATATATTTGAAACGTCGAAAGATACGGTAGTTGCTTTACAAAACACGTTGCTTAGAGTGGCTCTCCCCCTTTGGAATAAAAGATAAAGCGGGATGATACAGTTGAAATTTCCCCACCGTAAAATTCCAAAAATTGATAGCTTATTAGGTGCTCAGTCGTCAAAAATTATTTCTGGAGCATTGTCTAAACATCCAAAAGTTTCTACACTGAAGGTTCTTTTGTTTAACAAATCAATATAGTGAAATTTTTGCATCTCTATAATGATGTTAGATATTACAAATACGTACACAGGTGGCCTTAGTGCTATATATATATATGTATTTTAGTGTGTAGGTATGTGTATATTGTGTGTGTTATCCATAGATCTAGAGTGTAATGTACACACATACTTGCGTGCACAGATATACATAGTCATATATACAGACACACATGATAAGATTCAGACTAAAAAGGTTCTACGAATGCTGCTGGAAAACATGAAAAATTATAGATTTAACTGCAGACGGAGACGGAAACATATCTACATCGAGCAGTTTAATCTATTACTTTTCCTGTAAATATATAATAATAGCCAGCGCAAATCCAAGATGTGTGACTCTAACTCACTAAAAAATGAATTCAAAATCGCTTGTAAGTTTTCAAGAACGTTTATGAAGGGTTTGACCTATTAACATGAAATATTTGGATCAAAACCACCTGATGCTGACAGCGCTATGTCAGATGATGATAAAATGATTATGGCAGCAATATAAATGCTATATTATGATAATAATAACAATAATAAAGAAGATTCCTTTTGAAACTATTGACTTATACAGACATGCATGATGTAGCACTGCAATACGTTAACAAGGTTAAGAGTAACACACTACTATTAAGAATAGCAAATCAACAGACCTCTTGGACTTCACCTGGCACTTAAGTGATTAACCAGGAGGTGACTGGACGACCGAGAACTATCGTGAGAGCAAAAAGTGGCATCTACATCTCCGTGATCTATGACCGAGTCTTAGGCCATAAAAAGTTCATTTCAGTGACCCAGCCGTCAAACACACACTACTGGAGCAAAAAAGACACGCTCAAGCATCTTGCAAGCTCTGGGAACAGCGAAGCCAAAAGGCACGGAATTCTCCAAAGTTCTTTAAGGCTGAAGCAAGAAGAGTTGGCCGGAAGCAGGGGTTCTATCAAAGTAAAAATAAATTTTTTTTTCCTATAATCCCTAAAAAAAAATAGTTAAGCCTACGTGCCGTCGCAATTACTGCACATGCGCTTGATAAGCATCATAAAAAGGTTAGATTTTTGTGAAGGTATTTTTTGGAACCCCCGGTTTGTCTTTATGTTAGGTGCTTAAGTGCTAAGGGCACAATTCGCTAACCTACTCTGCCTTCTTTTAAAGTAAGAAGACGCTTTCTCACATTTGACAAACGTTGTCAAGAGAAAAAAAAGTAAACACGTTCTAAATACTTCTTAAAGACGTTTTAAAGGCATTTAATTAGGTTTTCTACTTATAAGAAAGCGTAAGTGATCGTTTTGTGAATAGAATTTAACATTATAGTCCATACTTGGTTTGCGTTTGTAAACTTATACTGATAATACGATCACTAGAAAGCGTTCTTTTCCTTTGTAAGAAGGCTGACGAAGTTAGTGAATTATGCCCCAGACACCTGATGATTCCTAAAAATTCTACTTGGCTCCCGAAGATGGAGACTGGAGACATCGTAATTTTTTGATAAGCTCAGCTTGTGCCCGATTTCCAAAGGAATCCTAAAGGGAATATTAATAGGGTGATTTTAAGAATATAATGTCTAGATCCTAAAGATACTTGCATACGCAATGACGATTAAAACTAACTCAGAACCTGCAACAGTACGAAAGAAATAGAAGTTCCCCTTCGGAAAACTATCCCAAAAATTCCTTTCGAAATCTGATAAAAGCTCTTGAATAAGTGCTTCGAGAAAATTGTGGTTTTTCTCTACTCTTTGCTCTTCTGAAGTAGCAAACGTATCATGGACTTGCATTGGAATTCCAGGGGTAATCTTAATGTTAAGACTTTATGCAGTGGAAGTCCTTGACTTTTTGTAGTTGCGATGCAGGCCTGCACCAGTCTTTGAGGTTCATTTGCATCGCTTTCTATGACACGAAATTCACTTCCTTCCTTTGCCAGAGTACGTAATTTTTTTCTCAACTTAGCAATAAATAATGTTCCTTTCAAAAATGTCCTAAGCTAGATTTAAGAGAAGAGTTGATTTGTCTGGATCCGTGGATAAGTAACCCCTGAGGTGGAGTACCGGAGTAGCGCGGCAGTCCGTTTCTCACCTCTTGTTACGTGCTAATGAATTCCGTCATCTTGATCGATACGGGGCAGTTTCTTGTTCACTTCTTCATTCCGCTCGAAGTGTAAAAATGTTTAAAAGGTACGCCAGTCATTCTAATAACATAAGCCGTTTGTAAAGCACTGTAAACTTGTAGTAGCGTAATATTGCTTGCAGAAAATCCATCTTAGGATGACTGGAAAAAATATTAATTTTTTTGATCGAAATCGTTTGATTTTTAAGAAATCGGAAAAATCGCTAATCTCTACCGTATTCCGTGTAGTAGCCTTAAACATTCTACCAAAGCTGCCATTGTGATGTAATTGCCCTGATCAGCTTTAATCGTCAAATGAATGATGATCATAGACATACAAAGTATAGACTGATCATCTTATTCTATTACAATGAACCTCGAGAGAATTCAGCTGAATGAGTTACGTAGAAGATCTATCTTTCTTGTGCTTGCATAGTAAGTATAGCAGCCATTCTCCCAGTCCTGATGAAGAACCAATTAGAGGAAGGTAAAAGAGATACTTATAGCTTACACAACTCATTTAGATGATATCTCTCGAGCTTCACACTCGCTGTACAGATGCTCAGTCTATACTTTGTACGTCTATGTTGATGACTCATAACTCTTATAGCACATAGGCAGCTTTATTATACTTGTTCAAAACAGGCATGCTGTCGGTGTTCCAGAGCACAAGGGAAGTTTTTTTTTCAAATTTTTTATCATCGCGTTAAGTCTCAGACATGACTTTTAATACACGAGCATAGTGTTTTTTAGCCATTGAAAAAAGGAAGAACGATGGAACGGGATAGGAGGTGCTTACAACTAATCGGTGTTTTGCCTGAGCCCTGACCGGGTGTCTACATATAAACACCAGGACTAACCCCTGCACAGCTCCTGCTCACATTGTTCGTAGCGTAAGAGAAATAAATAAATGATCCCTGAAGGAAAACAGCGAAAGCAAACCTCGAGACAAACAGCGAGATTCGAGCAGTCACCATCCAAGTACTAACCGAGTCAAACGCTCGACATTGAAGATCTACGAAACTGCAGCTCTACCGTTGCGTCACCGTGTTAGACATAAGGCAAGTTGGCAACACACAAACAGACGACTTATTACGTGAAGTCTACTTAACGGTACTATTATTGACGTGAATAACATTAAAAACTTCCCTTATGGTCATGCTTGTGCTATAGAACATCAATGACACGCCTTTGCAGCAAGAATATAGAAGTAGTTACAAACTAAAATCACTATATGTGAAAAGAGATCATACTTAACGCCCCTAGCACTTGAGTATCTCACAAAAAGACGGGCCAAGAATTCTATTGAAGTAAAAAAAACTCCTCCAAAAAAATCTAATTTTTTGGATAATGTTAAGCGCACCCGTGGAGCAGTAGTTACAGCAGCACATGGGCTTAACTATTACTGCCTAGGTATTATTAAGAAAAGAAATCAATTATTACTTTGATAGAACCCCTGCTTCCGGCCAAGAATTCTTGCTACAGCCTGATTGTAGAACTTCGGAGAATTTTGTGGCTTTTGGCATCGCTGTTCCCAGCGCTCCTAAGATCGTCAAGATGCTTAAGCATGCCATATATGCTCCGGTAGTCTGTGCTCTACAGCTAGGTTACAAATATAAGCGTTGTTATGACCTAAGCGTCGGCCATAGATCACGAAGACGTAGATGACACTTCTTATTTTCCCGATGGTCTCGGGTCGTCGACTCTGTCTCCTGCTTAAGCACTAAAGTGCCAGGCAAAGTCCAGGAGGTCCCTTAATTTGATATCTTCAATAGTGGTTTGTAACTCTTAATCTCGTTAACGTAGTGCAGTATTACATCATGCATGTATGCGTAAGTAAATGGACCCTTTGAAATTCCTGTAAACAATAAATCTACCTTCTAAATTTTTGGTAAGTCTTATAGTAGCAAAAGGAGATCATCTGTTTTATTGTCATTATCATAATAAATATATAGTATTAAAATTGCTGCCATTATCATATTATTATGATAATTTCATAGCGCTGTCGGTATTGGATGGCCTTAATCTAAATGTGACTTGTTGATAGGTATAAGCCTTAAGGTCTGTCTGTAACAACTTACAAGTAATTTTTAATATAGTTGCTAGTAAATTAGAGTCAGACATTATCAATTTGCGTTCGTAATAATCATTTTTTTTTTCAGAGGAAAAATAACAGATTAAACTGCTGGATGTAGATATGTTTCTGTTTTCGCCGTATAAGAGTCTACAATTTTCTGTTTTCCGGCAGCGTCCGTAGGAATTTTTTTGTTTAAATCTTTTTGTACATACATGTTTGTATCTATATATGTGTGTGTGTATTTATGTGTGCATGTGCATGTGTGCAGATCACACTCTTAATTTGTAAAAACACATACAATACACACGCAATCACACACGACCACATATATAGCACGTAGACCACCTGTGTACGTATTTGTAATATTTCACAGTATTATAGATATGGGAAATTCCACTAAATCAATTTGTTAAACAAATGAATCTTCAATGTAAAACCTTTTGGATGTTTAGACAATGCTCCAGAAATAATTTTTGACGACTAAGCACCTAATAAGCTATCAATTTTTGAAGTTATTGGCCAAAAAGCTAGAGAAATTGCAAAAAAAAAAACAGTCTTTCTTGAATTTTTAGCATTTTGCGGTCGAAAAATGCTCAAAATGGTACCACTATTTGATAGAACGGATAAAAATACAGAAAGAATCGTTATTATTAATCTTAGCAAAATATTACTATTACAACCAAAGAAAATTATTTAAAACATCATAAACTTTGTCTGGCTTTAGCTTTAATCCGAAAAATTTTCAAAAGAATGATTTTTCTTTCTTATAAAATCACGTTCAAAAATTTTTGTAAACCCTTAATAGCTAACAGTATGACAAAAGAACTTTTTTTTCAGAAAAACACATTTTTTACGATAGCAGCACCCTGTTACCCCCTATAAAGCTGAAAATTTGGCTGATGGGATATCATAATATGTCCTTTCGAACAGTTCATAAAGAATAAATATCTACGGTCGGGGGATTTCGACTATATCATCCCGCTTTATCCTTTACTACAAAGGGGGAGAGCCACCCTTAGCTACGTGTTTTGTAAAGCAATTACCGTATCTTTTGTCGTTTTTAATGTCTATAAAAAATTGTTTCTAGTTTTTTATTATAACGTGATAAAAAATATTTTCACAATTTTTTTTGAATGGTGCTATATTTTAATGTTCACTAAAACCAAAATAAATTTCTTATCTTAAATACACAGACAGAAGATTTTCGTATTCTTGTGGTTCGTAGAGCATCTGGCGTAGACTAAGTTATATATATATTTGCTAAGGTAAATAATTGTTTCATACGTAAATCTAACTGTGTCATGTCATATAATTACTTGTATTTGATCGTTCAACTAATATATTTATGTAGAAACTCGCTATGAAATAAATAATCTTCATTTTATTCAAAAATTTGTTCTTAATGACATAAAAATAACGTTTATATTCTCTAATTTTTTTATAGAACCTGCGGATAATGTTCTGGAAATTAAATAAGTAGACAAATTTAAAATAGCCTATTGTCAATATTGCGATAAAAATTCTAATTTTAAATTGACCAGTTATTATTACAGATACACCAATACATACATCGACAGTCTCCACATTCTTGAAATTTATTTAAGTAATAACACAATAAAACAATTTGTTTATTACTTTTGCAATGAAAATTAAACTTTTTCCAGTGACAGTGGAGCCTTATTTGTCTCTTTGAAATACTTTTGCTCTTCTCTAAAGGATTGTCCATTGTACGGGTGCTGTTGGAGGTCGCAAGGGAAAAGCTTAGGCTGCACTCTAAGAAACTAAGCCGTTTTCGAATAGATTCAGTAATGTGGTAAAGCTGTGGCGGGGGGGGGGGGGGGGGGAAGGGCGGCCCCGGCCGCTCCCTGGAAAGGAAGGCTTCGCCCCAGAACAACTCGAGAAGGGGGGGTACGGCTTAGTCATCTGCTTGCAGAATTTAGCCTGTCTTGGGGAGCAGTCGTAGCACAGTTGGCTAAGGCGCAAAGTCTGAGGTACGGCTGCTCAAGTGGGGCGAGGGTTCGAATCCCGGTCGGTGCAGGATTTTTTCAAAAACTGTTTCCGGCTGGTCGTTTTGTGGGGGTCAGCGAGCGAGAGGGGGGGGGGGGTAGGGCCATGGGGGACTGTGGGGGACTGTCCTCAAAGTGTGGGTGGCATGGGGCACGAGGGCTAAGTGAGAAGCGTGATGGGCTTAACTTACATACAAAAAATAGACAAAATTATGTTATTTTCCTTATTTTTTGAAAAAATTTTTACTAAAAGAAAATATAAAGTAGGTGGGTAAAGAGGGGCTATTACTTCCACCTTACATAAATCCACTTTATGATATAGGACATTATGTAGAAATACCAGTTCGGCTTTGCACCCTGCGCATTCTGCGCGCCAACTTCAAATAATTGTTGATAAGTTAATTTATTTTTAACCTATAACTACATTAAATTCATCATATTTTTATTAATTTACTGCTTTTAGCTTCCCTATCTGGACGAACTTATTACTATCTTTATGGCACTATACGTTGCCTTTAAGACAAAAATTGGTCTGTCTAGATTTATTTGTAAAAGCGAAACCTTGGCTGTCACCTTAAGGTACGAGTACTCATGACGTCACGCGATAATTCAGCAATCACGTTAATTTACGCGTACTCTTGACGTCCCGTGATACTTTGGCGGTCACATTCAGATATGTGTACTAATGACATCACGTGATACTTTGGTAGTCACGTTTAGGTACGGGTACTCATAAGGTCATTCGATATTTTTGCGGTGACGTCTGTGCGTTCTTTTGCGACGTATCATGGTAGTTTAAAAGTAAATCATCACGTTCCTAGCTTGTTCGAGAACCTAGACATCATATTCGAGGATCCACGGGGTGAGAATTCTGAGATCTCCAACTTAGAAAATCACCTTTATTCATTTTTAAAAGTGATACCTTGGCTTCATCTTAAGATACGGGACGAATGAATCTTGATGTAAGTGGGAATCAGACCTGGATCTCTCGCACGTGGAGCTAGTTTCTTAACCACTGGACCAAGCCTGCTCTTGACACATGCTTTATATAAAACTTCTACTTATAGATATTACATGTAGATTAGAGGCAATTTTATAAATCATAAGTAAACGATATTTTTTTAGAGATATGGTCCAGTCAACTGCCGCAGCTTAACTATACGTTAGATTTTCATAGATATAGCATAATTTACTTTCAAACTGAAGCATTATGATACTTTTTCGACGATAAAAGTAATTTTCCCAAAGTATGATCACTTTAATATGTCCTTTTTCAAATTTTCCACAGTTGATTACTGCTAGTTCTATTAACGTTAAAATTTTTAGGTTCACATGTGTTGACGTACGTCAATTTAACGTGCAGTTATCCATAAACTGTAACGTGGCATTGTAGTTTTTTTAGTTATCTCTAGTTCACTCGAAACAAGATAATTTAACTATACCTTTATAAGATTATGATCAGTAAACTTCAAAAAGTTTGATTTTCGTAATCATTTGTGAGATAACTGCATTCAACTTGAATTAGATGTCCTTGAGTATCATATGCAGATATCGTATTTGTTCCATCTTATAAATATTTTAATTATGTATTTTCTAAATAACTGATAGCTAACTCAGTAGGTAGTAAGATACTGATTTCTGACTATAAGATTACAATGTTTTTACCTGAATAGTCCAAGAAATATTGTTGAAACAAAATTTTGCTAAAATATTATTCAGTTATGTAAAGCTAATTAATAATCTATAAGATATAACTATTTGTAAAGTCGAGAAAACATTTTTTTACTTCAAACACAGCGAAACCCGTTTTTTACACATGTCAGATGGCTATAACTGCTTCAACAGGGTATAAAACTTTTTATTTTATTTTAAACCAATATAAGGATATAAAAACAAACATTTGTAAACCTAGACTTTTAAAAAAATGCAGTTTTTGTTTAATAAAACAAAGAGAATCAATTTAAAAAGATGATTCAAAATTTTCAATAGAGCTCTTATAATGTTTTATGAAATATATCCACCGAGGAAATCAAATTTTAATTCGTTCGCCCTAAGAGTCGTATAAAACGGCTTTTTGGATCTAGAAAATCGTTCTGACAGCCTAAATAACTAAATAATATATGAAACTACGATTTGTTGTCAGAATCTTATAAGATAATAAAACAACAATTTTCAGCCTAGGATCATCAAAATTACTTGACGGGTTTCTGAGATATAGCTAGTTTTGAAAAAATTGTAGTTTTTCTTTGATGAAAATGAACGGCATATCGCATAACGATGATTTGGAATTAAAATAATAACTGCTTTAATGCTTCATGAGATATATTAATTAAAAACATCGAAATTATAATTTTTCAGGTCTAAAGAAGTAAAAAATCGATTTTTAGTCATCCATAATCATTATAACAACCTGAAGAAGGTACAGAACTTCTATTTTTTTCCAAGGTGCTGTCAAGACATAAAACCAAACATTTCAAGCCTTGGATCATTATTATCGGTCACACTGTTACTGAGATGTGACTAATTATATGCACGCATACACGCACGCATGCATGCATGCACACGGATACACAATTACCCAGATGGAATTTTTCCAAAGGTGGTATTTTTTTTACTTAAGACACGATATAGGACATTTCTAACGAATTTCCATAAATGTCTTTTTTTACTGATACAAACGTTCCTTTAGTAGATAGTAAAAACCGCTGCCAACGTATAAGCAAAAAGCTTTCTTCTACAGCATTGTTCTCCCTTTATTTGATTTTTTTTAAATGTATATTAGAATGACTCAAACTTAAAAAAAAAAGTAATTTTTATGCTCTAGAGAGTAAAATCATCTTGAAAATATAATTATAATTTTTTTACCCCAATAGTTCAAAAAATATCGTTAGAATTATTATGATTTAAAAATAATTCAACCAATTATTAGAACCTATTACTAAAAACTATATACGTAATATAAATACTTTGTAGCTAAAATATTATTTGATTTTAAAAGCTGCTTAGTAATCTGTGGGACATAATTTATAATACAGAATAAAAATTTGTTCCCTCCAAAAATAGCAAAACCCATTTTTTGAACATCAAAGATCGTTATAACTAACTTTGAAGGGTTTGAAACTTTAATTCGTTTTTAAACACATATAAATATATAAATAGCTTTATCTTCTTCTCACTTGCTCTTTTGTCACAATTATTAGTATAAGAATATAAAAATAAGCATTTGAAGCCCTAGATTATCAGAATCACCTTAAGGGTTTAAAAATATGACTGCTTTTTAAAAAAAAATGTAGTTTTCCTCTAATTAAATAATATCGCTTAATAATCCTAGGAAGCAGTGTAAGTGTATTTTTACTATAAAAACCTAAAAATATCATATTGTTGGGGTAAAATCCTCTAATTATATGAAATTATTCCATATTAATAACGATTTAATGACATACACCCTGAAACTCTAGAAAATGCTTGAGACTGGTATACCTACATAGGTGAGGTTGATAAGTAAGGGTACTGGGAGCTTGATAAGATAATATGTCCTACCTTATCAACCTTACCAACTAGGCTCGTAAATTGTCTAGAATTTTATAGTGCATATTGGTAAATCGTTATAAATATAGATTTATTTCATAAAATCATAGGATTTAAACTCCCTTATATAGTGGTTTTCGGTTTCACTTGTTAAAATATACTTACGCTTACATTCACAACCGTAACGGTTATGGTCCGGAAAATTTGCGGTAACCTCTTAGTCTATTATGTGATTTTCATTTTTTTTTTTGTGTTCTGAACATCAATAGTAATATAAATAAAATAATAGTAATAAATAGAAACGTTTGAAATAATATTTTAATTTATGTTACACGTTAACATGCGTAAATTAACGAATACACAAACGCAAATGCGTAGTGACAAATGCTCAAGAAGGCTCTATCGTGACGGTTCCTCAAGCTAGACCGGTTAAATTTGATACTTTCTAATGTGCTGAATTCAACAGTATAATTATTGACAGCACTTTTCCTGCAAAATTTTGCGATATTATTGATTTTACAAAGTAGTTTCTATCACGTATTCGTATGGCAGAGCTTGCTTACGTGATTAAAACAACGGTTTCCATAATAAAAGTGCACAAGTCCTGTAGAAAAAACCTCAGCTTTCAGTTGGTAGGTTAAAAAATATCGGTTTCCGTGGAAAATTTCAAGACATTCTATTCAAAATTGATTGATTCATTGTATTTCCACAGGTTAGCCTATGTTTTCCTTGCACCAGAGATGCCAATCACCTGAGTTTGCAAGCAAAATTATGACCAATGACAATGTGGGTTGGCATCTCCGCACGAGGGAGCCACCTAAAAGATGTTGGTCCCAAAATTGACCTACAACAGAAAATGTCTCAAACTTTGGGGATCACTTCGTAATATCGCTCTACATCATTTGTTTACATTTTAAGAAGATTACCTGTGATGTTTTCGCCATACAAAGCTTTAAAGTTGGACTCTTTAACATTGAAAATATGAGCTAACTCCGTAAATAACAGACATTAAAATCAGTTTTTAAAAAACCACTTAACAGAGTTTATCAAAAAACTAATGTGCTACTACAAATACTTTTAGCTATAACATATTAAGATTTTGGATTATTTAGCCGTGCCATCTTTAAAATATTTGAATTTTTTTATATTTTTAATGCTTTCAGTATATATATGTAGTGCTTAAATTTTCCCAACCATTTTATATTTTATTAGAATTTTTTTATCTCCCGGGCTTTATGTAATTTATAAGTTTTTTTTACTGTTTCGGTGAGAATTTAATAAATTATTGATAGTTTCTGTGAAAAATTATTCAATAAACAGTAATTTGATAAGGTATGCATGTATACATTGGCACTTACTATCTTAAAATCAATGGTTATATAAGTACACGTAAATTCTAACCGACGCTGCCGCCCGTACAGACGCACACACATTACATGTCATATCTCTCTCTCTCTCTTCTGCCTCCTCCATCTACAGGCCCCTATCTCTTTTGCCTGCTCGGCTGCTCAGCTCAGTGCTTGCTTGCTCGCTCGAGCTCGTGTGTTGTCGGATGTGCTCGCGCCGAGCAGTATAATAGTATATCTGTATATACTGCATGACGGAAAAAGATTAGCGCTTTGAAATTTTCACTGTTCAAGCGAAAAGTCCGAACGCCGCATAAGATGTTCTTACATAAAAAAGGAGGCAATGTAAAAAGATCATGAAAATTTTTATTAAAGCTGTTTTAATGATCTATGAAATACAACCACAAAGAAGACCAAGTTCTAAAGTAATATAAGGATATGAAAAAAAAATTCTAAGCCCTAGATCATCAGAATCACTCCGAAGAATTCTAAGATATGACTAATTTTATAGAAAAGTTGTAATTTTTCTTTAACAAATAAAAACGACGTGACACAAAAAAAAGAGAAAGAGAAAATCAAAATGTAATTTTTTACTCCAAAAGTAGCAAAACCCGCTTTGCGGGCCTAGAAAATCGTTATGGTAACCCTTTTGTTCATTGTGTTTTTTTTATAACTTTTTGTATAGGTGCAAACAGGTATAATGATTCGTATGTTAAAAATTCTTCTAGCTCCTGACGTTTGATTCTGTTTAAATGTCTTACGCAATGAAAACAAAATATGCCAGAGATTTTTATGGCTTTTTAAAACCCGTCTTCTAACTTTTCCGGTGCAATTTAATAATAATATGTTTTCGTATAAAAACACGTAATTTTTTTAAAAACGTTTCTTTGACTATTTAAATAAATTATCGGGCATTAAAATACTATTACTTTAAATCATTCTAAAACTAGCACGCCTCGCATGACGCCTCTTTTTACCATAAAGAAACGGTTCTGTGCAAAAAAAAAGCATTATGAGAAAGAGCAAATCAAAATAAAACGATTTACATTTTTCCATTATTTTGTTAGTGTTTTCCCAGCGATAGTATAAGAGTTAAGCGCAGTATGCTCTGACGAAAAAAGTGCCGCGCACTTGTGGTAGCGCACTCTTAGTGGACGTGCCCGTATATATATATATATACATATATATATATATATACATATATGTATATGTATATATATATGAGGTATTCTTTGGGAACGAATGACCCCCCTTCTCCTTAATTGGTTGGATTTATTAAAGTTTCATAGGTGGTCAAAGGAAAGGTCTCGACATCTAGTTTTTAATACCGAGTTGCATATGTAGTGAATCCACATTCCTGATCACATAAGGCTGCCTAAACCACGTGACCTAAACATTTTTTTTCATAAAACAAATTTAAAACTCCCTGCATGAACCTGACTGGAAACTACGAAGCCTTAACTGAAAGGTATTAAAGTTTTCCATCGGGAGCCGTATAAAAGAAAATTTTTTATCAGCTATAAAATTTAAAATGGCGACCAAAACTCGTGACCTACACCTTTTTTTCAATAAAACGATTATAAAACTTGCTGCCTAAGCCCGACTGGAGTCTACGAAGGCTAAAATAAAAGGTCTTGAGTTTTTCTATGAAAAGCCGTATGAGAAAAAAATTTTTGTCAGCAAAAGAATTTAAAATGGCGGTCAAAATACATGACATATGTGTATTGTCAAAAAATCGTAGGATAAAAATTTGTTTGGTCCCACTCAGACTGTAGCCGAGCTCTAGCGTAGATATACACAGACGGACTACATACCTCTGAAACGTAGACGCCTATGAGTAGAATAACTTATTAATCAGAACACTATAAATTATCTTTCTTGTGCCGTCACAGATCCTAATATATCTTGATTAATTGTTTGTTTTAATACGTTATCTTACAAAAATAGTAGTATTACGTGGTTAATGCCGCAATGTAAGCAATAAAGAGTATATACAATAATAAAAGTATACCCTTATCAGAGAAAACAATGAATTGTTTGCATTACCGCTGTAATAAATCGATGCAGGACTCAAGAAGATTATTTTTTTAGCTATGTCAATGGAAAAGAGCCTTTTTTACGTGACTAAGGACGCCATTTTATGCTTATAACTACTACAATCATATGCTTACGTAGTTCGTATAATAATTGAATATAAGACCTGAGAAGGATGAACAAAATTTTTTATCCTACGACTGTTTGAAAAGACACGTAGGTCACATATTTTAGCCGCCATTTTAACCTCTATGGCTGACTAAATTACTTTTCATACGAATTTTGATAAGAAAACTCAAGACCTTTTATTTAAGCTTTTGCATTCCCCAATCGGGTTCGTGCAGCGAGTTTTATAATCGTTATTTTTGTTTTTTTGGGAAAAAAATTTCAAGCATCAATCGTTGAAAATTGTAATTGCTTCAATAAACACAAGTCCGTTACGAAATACTAAAAAAATTTTGCACAGATTTGTTCTACATCGTCTTAAGAACATCTGTAAACTAAAAACTCATAAAATTCTAAACGTAAAAAAACCTTCCGATATGAAGCTAACCCTCCAATTTTGAAAGTTATTAATCAAAATTGGAATAAATAACGTGTCCGTGCGATAAAATTTCACTAAATTGCTTCCACAACCTTTTTTATACAACATTTGTACCTGAAACTTATTGCAGATGTTCTTGAGACGATGTGGAACAAATCTGTGCAAAAAATTTTTAGGATTTCGAACCGGACTTTTGTTTATTAAAGCAATCACAATTTTCAACGATTGACAATCGAAATTTTTTTCCAAAAAAACAAAAATACTTATCAACTTCGGACAATAACTATGAGAAAGTGTAAGACCTAAGGAAAATTTCAAAATTTTTCGATCATGATTTACAAACAATTAAGCAAGTACTAGCGAGTTGAATACAACTGTACACTTTGGCTTAGAGTTGCCTATGCATCTATGACGTCATGGCTAATACATCGTTTTCGAGAAGTGACGTCACTGGTCCCTTACTCCGAACTTAAACAAGCTCTATCTCAATTAGTTCTTGTTTATGTGAAAAAAGAAAAAATACGTGTACACTACGTGTGCAAGCCATATCCAACTTTCCCAAACCTCAGACTGTAGCTTAGCTGCAAAGGTTTTGGGCTTAGTCAACTTCTATAGGCACAGCCTTTCTTACGCTGCCTCAGTACAATCTCCTCTTTATGCCTGTATTCAAGGTTCCAAGAAAAATGACTAAACACCTGTCATCTGGTCTTCCAAACCCAAACAAGCTTTCGTGAAAACTAAAAACGATCTTGTTAATGCGTGCAATTGGATTTTTCATTCTTTAGACGCACCTACTCGCCTCGTCAATGATGCTCCTGAATTGGCCATAGGTTCCGCCTTTGAGCAACTTTTTGATAACACCTGGAAATATATAGCTTTTTATTCTCAAAAATTTAGTTAGACCCTTCGTTCCTAAAACTCTGCGTTTGGCCTAACATGCATCATGACATCAAAACCTGGTGCAAGAGTTGTTTTGATTGCCAGTAATCTAAAGTCTCACGCCATGTCAAAACAAGCCAAAGCAGTTCATCGCCCCTGACAACCGCTTTCGTCACATACACATGGACATCGTTGGTCCCTTCAAAACCTGTATGGGTTACTCTTACCTCATGACTATCATCGACTGCTTCTCTCGCTGGGCTAAAGCTGTTCTACTTAGGGACATTCAAGCTGCCACTATTCTCCGTGATTTTCAGGAACAGTGTCTCGCTTTGGCGCTCCACGGTTTATTACTACCGATTGGGGCTCTCAGAATCTTCTCTCTTTAAGGCCTATTTATCTTTAATTGGCTGTCATAGAAGATGTACTGTGGCTAACCATCTGGCTGCTAATGACCTTGTAGAACGCTGGCACCCTAGCTTTAAAGCTGCCCTTATGTGTCATAAGAACCCTGATTGGATAGAGTTTCTGCCTACAGTCTTCTTAGGCCTTCGCACAGCTGTTCAGAGTGATACTGGAGCCTCTCTAGCCAAGTTCCTCTATGGTACAATCCTGCGCATTCCTGGTAAGTTCTTTATTCCTGATGACTTTCTGGTTAATCCACAACTCTTAAACAAGGATAACGGAAAACACATAAGGGAGGTCAAGCCAGTATCGGTAGAACATCGTCATAAACGTCGATGCTTTTTCTTCAAGGACCTTTGCACTTGTTCTCATGTCATCCGCCGCTCCCCAGTGCGCAGCGGTTAGGTCTCTCAAAAAACCTTATTTAGGCCCTTACTAAGCCCTTTAGCGCATTTTGTTCCTAAAGACCTCAGCATATTGGACATCTTGTCTCTTGCCACCCAGTCTCCCTAAGAGCAAGTCTAAATAACTTAATTATTTCTCATAACTTTTGGCTTTTTAGTTATTATTCTAGCGAAAGCTGATAATTTAAATTGGGTTAGCCTTATTAGTCTCCAACTATTGGTAATTAGATAACTACTATTGTGATTATAGAATACATAAGGAATGTGTAAACTATTGTCAAGTGTAAATTCTTCTAATCTAAAGCCAAATTTTTGTGCCTTGTGTTTCCTAATTCTGTAACCGCTAAGACTGATTCTTAATTTTAAGCTAGCCTATGTATCAGTTATTATAAATAATCAGAGTTTGTACAAATATTTTTATACTCTACGTTATAGTTCCATTGCGTCTAGCTTTATAATCAAAGACACTGTACTTGCGATCGGTCTAACTGTAATTATTAATGTTACTCTTTTGAATCATAGCATGTATTCTGTGCCTGTATAATTTGTACTCACAGTAACAGATTTCGTTAACATTCATAATTTTGAGACTTTTTTCTTTTGTATGGAACATGTCTTATTTGCGTACGGGCAACCGATCGAAGCGTCCTAGTGTAATACTTCAATCGAAAAGCCTGTAATCTCTATTTCAAAATTCTTTCGCATTATACTTAATGTTGCAGTACAAGAAATAACTCTTTTTATAAGTTTATTATTAGTTATTCATAGCACAAGTTGCAAATAATTGATTTTTAATTGTTGAATAAAATCAAAAAATTTTTTTGACATTAAAAAATGAATAAGCTTGCGCTGTTTCGAACATTACAGGAACAATCTATTAATTTATTGACAAATAACAATTTTTTTTTCTTTTAAATGTTCCGTGCTTAAATATATCACCTAAATGAACAACAAACGCAGAACCAACAACTTTAAAATACAAATACAAGAAAATTTATCATTTAAGTTGGCAGTGTTATAATAACAACAAAATCAACGAAGACGCACATATTTTGTGCAGCCCATTTTGCTGCTCTTTATTAACCTTGTGCTTTTTCTTCTTAGTAAAATATCTGTTACGTTTCTTAAGGTGTCTTTCTATTCTGTATTTTGTACTTATAACACGATTGGAATGAACTTTTGGCAGCATACGATATGTTTGTCAGTAATTAAAGAATGAATTACAAAAATATCATGCTGTTTTAATTGTACGTTGAAGACAACTTTTTGTTTTAGCACTCTTAAAATTATCAGACTTTTAAAGATTATTTACAGTGCAGTATTAATAGTTAAAGATTAATTAAAAATAATGGTTATCGAAACAGTGAACAATAACTTTACTCACTCATTGCCCTTTCATACCTTTCATACCTTTACCTGATGCTCATTTTTTTCTGCATACTGTTTTTTGCGGCTGGTCCTTCTGCTGCACAATTGCGTAAGATAACCTCTGCAACTTATAATGGACCATTTTAATCTTCAAATCAGTTGACTTGAGTAAGTATTTCCTTTATTATAACGCAGATAGCATGGACATTTTGTATACAAATACTAGCTATCTAATAGAGTCAAACATTATTCAGTATCGGCATTTTTAACGTTATAACATAATAACATTAAACAACATGTTTTCAAAGTAGTTAAACAAACACCGTTCAGCGACAAACTTTGATGTATTTTGTCTGGCTCGTCAGCCCTACTTATTTGATCATTTGACACAGCATCCTAAACTATTCAAACAAAAACAAATATTTTAAAAACTGTAACAGTGTACGTTGTCCCAAACATCGCACTTTTACTCTCTCACCTGATGCTCGTTTTTTCTGCAAACGGTTTTTCTTTAACACATGTCTCTGTGGGACAATTGCATGCAGTGAATTCTGCGATTTAATAAAAATAAATATTTTTTGGATCAGCCTTACTTTCATCACCGTGAGTATGCCCACTTTATTTTATAAACTTATATTTAACTCATTTTGATAAAATATACGAGAAAGTACTATTATATAGCATTCCTTTAACTCCTGTAGTATAATTTAAGTAAGTGTCAAAGCTTAGTGTTTTCAAAAATTTCTTTCTACCTGTTTGAAAAAACCTGCAAATATAATATATGCCATATTTTAACGAACTGTTCATATATTACGGACTGCAGTTCAAGAGTATAATTTCATATTTCCTCCCTGTTCCACATATCCTTTTTATCTCTGCTGCTAGAAGAATTATTTTTAGGTGTAACAAGTAAAGACAATATAAATTTGTCTCAAAAGAACTTACAATCTATTACAATTCAAAACTGTAGTTTGATTATTATCATCGCTTTTATCATCTGTCGCTTCTTCGTCCTCCGCCAATTTGTTTTCTGGGTACATTGCATCAAAGATTCGACAGTCCTTAATTAAATCATCATCAATGCCATACTTTTCATTTTCTACATCTTCATTGTCCTCATGATTGTAATTGTCAACGTGTGCATCTATGTATATGTAATGATTGAATAGATCAAACATTTTCCGAATAGGTTCAAAATTAGTCAATACACCATGATTCCTAATATATGGCGCTGCCAAAATAATTCCTTTGACTGTATCTAATTTTAAGGATGCTTTTTCTTTACTTTTTTTTCTGGTAATTGCACTCCAGTCCTTTTACGAGCCTGCATTAAAATAAGGCACAGAAAAGGCCTGAAACGGAATCGTGCACAAATTTATAAATAAAAATACTTTACTTTCGTTCACTCAAGTATTAAGATATGACCAAAATTTGTGGGGCTTTTCAATATTACCCAAAATAATAATAGGTAAGTTCTGCTTCAGTCGAAGTAAATTGGCCCATTCTTGATCTAGTTCTTCTACGCCCACGTCATTCGGCATTAGTTTAGGAAAGATTCGTATAATATCATGGAATGTTGAAAATGAAAGATGGTAGTCACCACTCAATGCGTTTTCGGGACCTAGTATTCGAAAAAAAGCTTTATCGTTTCAATTTAATATAAATTTTATTTTTATTTGCTCGCTTGTTTCTACCAGATACGCTTGAAAAAATTTTTTTAACTTAATTACAGTGCGTACATCTTCAATATACTGATCGATTTAATCATCAACTTTCTTGCCAAAACTTATCTCATCTATATTCAACTATTAATTCTCATCGTTAAGATCGATAAGGAATACATTGTATCCGACGCTGTCAATATACTCTGCTTTCATATACAGCGACACAATAAATTAAAATAGATTACATGTACTGTCGAACTCTTTCCAAATTAAGGACTGTTGCTTTTGATGTGTAGCGTTAAGTACAGGAAATTTAGATAGACACATTTCGAGAAACATATCGTAAGCTACTAGGAGCGCATCAACGTAATAAAAATGCAATTGTGTTGCTGACTCGTCAGTTGTTGATTTTCAGTTACTATTACCCCGCAATTCTTTTTCCGTTTATATCCGAAAAAATGTCAATAAAGCTGGCCACCGTTTCAAATTTCTCCTAATACAAGAATGCAAACTTAGCCAACGTGGACCACGGGTATATTTACTTTTAACGGCCTTATTTTACATCTTTTTTGTACTTTATTGTATAGATCAGTTCGTTTTGCACTTTTTCTTATGTAACTGCAGGTTTCATTACTATCAGTTATCATTCAGATGGCAGTTTCTTCGCTGCAGCTCGAGAAACTACTGTTCCAAGTACACATGCATTCAATAATCATGATCTGGTATAGTTCCTTTTAGTCTAGTGGCAACCGAGTTATTTCTTCTCATCATGACACTGTTAGTATCAGAACAAAAAAGTATAATGTTATTCATAGAAACATTATTATCTGCAAACGATTGCTTAACTGCTCTGAAAATACTTTCTGCATCTGCCTGAATATCCAACGAATCTTCTTGGAACAGTGATATTAAATTCCACAACTGAGTTAGACACTTCTGTTTTTGGTTGTCAAAATACATAACAACGATGTTTAAAGCATGATAACTGTCATTTCATCTATAATAATGGAAAAGGGTTAAGATCTGATAATGCTTTCAACACGAGCAATTCCAACGGGTGCCATTACATTTATTCATAACTTTTTAGCTTTCTTAGGACACAATTTTATGTTTGTTACATTAGCATCATCGCGTACGAGTGACTTTAAATAGGAAACATAGTCAGTAACGAATGAAAAAGGTAATCTTTTTGTAACTATCAAAGCCACTGCTTTTAATTCTACTCTGGAAACATATATGTAAAAATTTGGATTCAGAGGTAGAAATTCGTTATTGGGATTTCCTGCTCGAATAATACTTTTTCTACGATGCTTATAAGTGCGCATGTGCTAAATAAGTAATCCTTCTGTAGCAACTACACTAGTTTAACATGTGGTACACGACGCTTTTCGTTTATCTTCTGGAAAAGGTCAAACCCAATTGGAATTGTTCTACCAAACAGAATAATAACCATATTTATATCTAGGCTTTTCGTGATCTTAAGGTTCAATCTGATTTACATCGTTATCCTCGTGATACTCTTCAAAAACCGCGTTATTGTCCTGCTCGACTCTGGGTCTTACCACTTGTGGTTCATAATCATCATCATTATCACCATCCTCACCAATACTATCATCTTTAAAGTTGATATTATAATCTCGTTCATTTTCAAAATTCCCTTTAACTATCACTCCATTTCTAAACCTGTGTATTTCTACTTCGTTTTCAATCACAACTTCTCTTTCTTCTTCTTCGTTATCTTGTACTCTTTGCCTTTCCCCAGCTCTTGCTGTCTTTGTCTTTCTGTGTTATCGATTAATCGGGGAATATTATGATTTTCTTGAGTCCTATGTCTTTGCTGCTCTTCAACATGTGTTATGGAATTAAAGTGATTGATTATAAGAGTTCATCGTGCTTCTGTTGAAGAGTTGCATATGAAGCATAAACATCTCTGTCTATTATCAGCCAGAGCAATTTTATTATCTCACAATCGAATATCTTCCCACTTATCGTTATATAAATGTGCCACTGGAAATAGTATGCTGTAGTAATTCCTAATTATATCATACTACGTCGAAAACTCAAAGTTTCGCGTTTTTGGGGGTCAATTTTTGCCCAATTTTTAATTGTGGGATACCTCCCAAGCGCAAAAAATGAGTAATAAGAGTCATCTTTGTCGATATTTCCATCCAAGTTATCACAATTGCCCCTTAAGGCATCCTATTTTATCCTAGAAAGAGTTACATTGCTACACAACACCTTAACAGATAAAATCGCTTCGAATTTGAATAAACTCTTGTAGCAGTAACTTAGCTATCGATGTAGTTGAGATATTTGTTTAGAAACTGATTAAAGATTCCATCACAATTCCAATGGAGTTCAACAGCCATTCACGATTTGAGTTTCGTCTGCAAAAAAAGCACAATTCATAAAAATTAAAGCGTTTTTCACGTTATTGATTGCTTGAATATTTCCACCTGGGTAATATTTTCAAATACAACGGCGCAAACATACAAGATATTGTTCTTATAATTGCACAAAATACGCCGGAGCCTTTATGCCCTCTGGCCGCACTGTAGTCCCTTAAAATCACTTTGCACTTTACAGCACAATGGTAGTGTTCGTCACAAAAGTTTAATCGCTGCCAGGGTACTTTGTGGCCCAAGGGGCCTGCGAAGCTGGTTCGATGGACCGTAAGGTAGCCCTGGTTAAATCGCTATCACGTAGTGAACTCTAAAATCACTTTACGCCCAAGAACGGACAAGTTTTTTCGGCCCTCTAGGCCAACAGTATTTCTCTTTCCTAGGGTGCAAAGTGATTTTAGCAGCCCTCAGTGCGACCTAAAGGAGCAAGGGCTTTGCCGTACTTTGTGCTGCTGGTAAGTAATAGTAGTTTTCGTCACAAATGAGCATCTCTCCAGGGCGGTCCCTTGGCCCGAGGGCGCTTGCAAAGCAACGTCCTAGGGACCGTTGCAACGCGTTGGTACCCCCTGATCAGATGCACATGGGTGGCGAATCCTATTCTTTCTACCAAGGGCGTACCAGGGTTGCAAAAGTGTGGTTCGGAAAAAGAATTTTCTTCCGTTGGGCGTTTTTGAGGGGCTGGTGCGCCCTCTGCACGAGACTCGGGCATCAAAGTATAAAAACTGCGCCCTCCGAACGCTTAAGTATTTACTGTCAATCCTAGTAATATATTGTCCTAAATGTCTTTCAGGAAGGAAATGAGCCGAAAAAATTAAAAATCAGATATAAATTTAAAAATATTGACGTAATTTATTGAATTTTGTTCCAAGCTTCGGTATCTAGAAACTTTAACAAAAAAATTTTATAAAAATAGTTGCATTATGTTTAGCACTAGCTATATTATTATCAGGTTAAGTAACACTTCTTATAACTTTTAATAACTATTTATAATACAATCTTCAAATTATGTGCTATATAGGGGTGAGGAGCCACCTTAGTAATAAGGGAGAGGTTCTTCCAGACACCAGTCATATGTATATGTCATGCAGCTGGTACCGTGGGCATGGCCTACAGGGCCCGGTTTTTTCCAGATCATAAATGTATATATATATACGCTATATGGCCGGCAGCTGGGGCCTGAAAGTCCCATGCGGCGAGAGGATGGGTGGAGAGAGCCCTGGCGAGGGAGAGCGTGGGAAATTCAAGAGCTAGATTTAAAAATATTTGCGTTACCGACTACCGACCACTGCAGGCGCGCAAGGTTACTGACAACGGCCCTGCAAGGGTCGGATTACAGACCGGGGTCCACGGGAACTTTTTAAATTTGTGGAGGAGTAAGGAGTGGATCTCAGAGAGGGTAAATAATATGTTGGGAAATATATTTAATTCAATGTAAACAAACTTAAGTACACTTCTGCATATTATAATTTTAAATGCATTTATTTTAGAAATATGTACAGACAAAATTCTAATCAACCCTAAGAACAAAACATCAAAATGAATTTCCAAAAAATGATCATCGTTACAGATCTAAGATTTCCTTTGGCGTTGTTTCGTATAGATGATATATTTTCAGCGATCAGGTTTGCAAGTTCGATGCATCGACTTCATTTGCGAGACCAGACATTAAATACAAGTTAGTCAACTCGTCCATAATGCAATCCTTGCATCTATTAGCTAATGTGACTTAGGACTCAATACGGCAAAGTCTTTTGTCCACACATGCAACCGCTTGCACTAGCCCCAAAAAGGTAGAATTTTGGATAACGATTGTTGAACTGTACGTTTTCCTCTTTTTATTGTAATAATCCTGCGTGATATTGCTGGAGTTTCTGACGAATACAATAGATCTCATGCCATAAAATGATGTGAATATCAACTCCGATCGATTTCGCCGATGTCAATGTTGTTACAATAATTATTCATTTAGCAAAATGATTTTTTAATCCACTCTATACATTAGCGTTTAGAAATACTCTTTCTCAAACCTGAGATTTTAAAATCGACACTAAAGGCTCGAAGCCGTGGTGATTGACATTGTAGTAAAGCTCCATTACGATTTTTTTTGTAGACGATTTGTTGATCGGGTACGCACACGTTAACATACTTGTACGAGATATTTTAGCACTATTACTTTATTTTTTATCTCCTATAAAGTTTGTCAAATTAAAATTTGCACCTTCAGAATCAAGCATCAAAGAACGTTTCCCACGTCTCGAACCGAGTAGAGCCATTTCGAAGAATAGTGTGGTGCGTAAATTCAAAATACTAGCGGAAAATCTCGAAACCGCAAGCAGCGTCAACAGCACAGACTCACAGAATTTTATTCTACAGACAAAATTTTCGTTCTCAAGAGGCAAGCAACCGTCGCGGTCTACCGAATCCAAACAACTTGTTTTGTGTAGGGAGAGCAGATACGCCTGATTGGAAAGAAATATATTTCATACACACGTTTACCCCTTCCGTAAATTTTTGCTCATATATGATAGAAAAGGATGTCGTAGAGATGATGTACGATGAAAAATTGAGCGTGTTCAAATGCGTTTATACCCTTTTACTTTAAAGAATGCTGCAAAATATTTAACAAACAAGATCAAACGTACGCATATACCTTCTAGTAAGGCACGTATGACTCAGTAACGAATGTGAGAATTTTCTATCCCTCTTCACTACCTCTGCAGTCGGAGTATGCGAATCTCTCTTGGATGTAATAAAACTACAGTGCCCTTCAAACGTAAGCATGCATACCTTCTAGTAAGGCACGTATGACTCAGTAACTGTGACAGGATGTGCGAATTTTCCATCCTTTTTCACTACTTCTGCAGTCGGAGTATGCGAATTTACCTAGGTGCAATAAAACTATGGTACACTGCGATGCCAGAGTCATGACGACAACGGTGTATGTGTCACTCTCTATTTATGCACGCATCATCTAACTATCTGTATCAGCAAAATTTTGGCCGAAAAGTGGGAGACTGAGAATAGAGGAGAAAAGAAGAAAACTTGGAAAAAAATCAATACCTTCTTGCCCTTTGCTGAATCAGCTTTTTCTTACCGCTGAAAAGTCGAACTACGCACATTCTCTTTTTCGTGCTATTTTATCGCGCTTCGAAAAGATTTAATAGTCCGTTTCCTTTGTTGACTAAGTTTTTAATTTGAAAAATGGAAGCATCGATAATCCGGGATTTGTTAGAGGTGGTCCAGTCATGTGTGCGGTATGCTAAGCTTGTGTCGGAGGATACGCGGGTGATGTACTCGGACGAGTGGATTAGTGATGTGCTACCTGGATACTTAACCAACTCTCCAATCGATGTACTGGATACATTGTTTATGGTGCACCTTAATTATTTTCACGCGGTCGTTCTCTACCCGCTAGATCTTAAACGCAGCCCCATCGCCATACAGATGGTAACGCAATGCCTATCGATAGAGGTAAGGGAGCAAGACGTCCTGAATAATATGTATGAAGACTGTGATGAAATGAGAAAGTAATATATACATAAATATGTATAAACCGGTACGGTGGCGCAGCGGTAAAGTGGCAGTTCCGTCGATCACCGAAGTTAAGCAATGTTAAAGGCGGTTAGTACTTGGATGGGTGACCGTTCAAGCCTCGCCGTTTCGCCTTCGCTGTTGATTTCGTGGGTCGATTAACTGTTATTCTTAACGCTTCGGCGACGTGTTGGGGAGGTGTGCAGGAGTCAGTCCTGGTGTCTGTAAGTAGACACCCGGTCAGGACTCAGGTAATGCCGACTTCCACCTATCCCTCTGCCCTTGTAGGAGGCCTCCCATCCCTCTCCCTTCCCTGTCCAAACTCTAGAGTGCCGCAAAAGAAAGGACGTATGAGAGTATAATATACAAAAAGATATAAATATAAAAAAAAAATTTTCATCTTTTTGCATACTAAAAATAAGTGTTTTCTTTGACACATGCATATTTTTATTATAGTTGCAAAGAAAATTGATTTAGATACCGGTTTTAACGACATCCAAGAGGATATTGGATTTTTGCCTACTGTTGATCGTGCCCTGAGTAAGTCAGCACACGGATCATTGGGGTTGGAGTTCCCGTTGAAAAAAAAAAAAATGATATCACAGGTAACTAATAATTTGTATACGTTTCTTTGCACGCTTAAACTAAATATTTTTAACGCACGGAATTTTTATTGCAGTCACAAAAGATATGGAACTTGACGGCTACAAGATTTCTGCCGAAAACTCTCCAACTGTCAACCATGATGCAAAAAAAAGCAGGAGAGCTGTATGGACGAGCCAACCCCTCAACCGTCAGGGTTACAGAGCTTCGTTAAAAAGCAAAAAATCTCCACAGGTAACTAAACAATTTTACATCCGTATTCCTTTCGTATCTTGTTGTTTGATTTTCTATATACTGATTATGATATTGGTATTTACAGATATAGCCATGCTGGATGAATCTACGGGAGAAACTCCACAGCAGCAACAGCAGTCGCAGCAGGGTGGTAGCATTATGCGTACCGTAGATGTTAATGCCAGACGGACAAGTAATCAGATTTAACCTCAGGTAAAAAACATATATCTACAGAAAGCGACAGTAACTAGTACATAAAATCTTTTAAAATGACGTGTTGCGCGATAAAATTCCAAATTCTTCCTCCTCTTAATGATAACCATACTGTAAAATGGATTAAAAATGCACTGCACGCACTAGTTTTGATTATCAAACAAAAATATAGATATAGTAGTTACATGGTAGGAATAGATTTATATACAGACGCGTTGACTGAAGGATCCGCTGGATTATATTATAAATTTATAGGCCAACTAACTTTTGACGATGTATGGTCCTTGTTCGAAAAGCTTTAACAGAGTAAACGAATTATAGATATTGCAAAAACTTTAGTGACAGAGGTTACCTATGTAAAATTATTGCAAGGGTGGGGTGCCTCTGAAGATACATTAAATAATTTAAATAAAAGAGGTATTTTGCTGATAATTATTCGAGATAACTTATGTTCAGCCAGAGCGCTCGTTTGTGGTGAGGTGTTAACTGCGAAAAATTGCTCGCGTGATTTGTTAAAACAATAGAATAAAATAAAAACAGAAAAAGAACAAAAACTAGCGGCTGTTAAACCAATGCAAGACTATGAGATCGATATAAATAATGAACAAGGATATGGACCTGTAAAATTCTCTAAAATCCAACCATATCTTAAGCAATGTAATATTTGCATTTGGATATTTGATGATGAGATTTTTGGAGACGATGTCCCGCTAGTTTATGACGGTTCTTATGATGGAGCAGATCATTGTACTCTGTTTAAAAATATTATGTATTATGATGACATAGGCCACTATAATCTAATTAAAAATATTTTAGCAGTAAGATATCATGGTACTTTTGTATTACATGTAATAAGGCATATAGACACGTGGGTGCTCATGATTGTATATCTGTATGTTCTGCATGCAATGGATCGCCAAATTGTAAGAACAATCGCGATACAGAAGAGGAATCTTATAAAGACTGTAGGAGCATATTTTATAGTAAACAGTGTTTTTATAATTACAGAACAAAGGGGTCATTTGTAAGAGCAAAAAACTAAAAAACTGCAGTAAAAAATGTATGTGATGCTATCAAAATTTGTAAATCATGTGACAAACTTATATATTCGTCTAAAGGTAAACACACATGCGGAAAGAAACACTGTAAAGAGTGTAAAAGTATACATGAAATTAATGTTCTTTGTACAATGCAAGTGATTTCAAAAAGTAGAGAGTAAAAATCTAAAATCAACTTTTATTTTACGTTTTTTAAACTAGGCAAGACCTAGCCTTAAACGATTGAGTTAATACACATATTCATATACCGATTTCCTGCGTTGCTTAAATACGTTGCGTAGCGTGTATAGACAAAGTAGAAGCAAATACCCCCGCGTTTTGCCCGTTCTGCGGTGTTGAACAAATAATTTTTTAAGGCAAAAATTGCTCAAAAAAATTTTTGGATCTCGCTGTACGATTTGAAAGCAAAACTTTTTCTTCATTTATATGTATTGCTTATAACGCAAAAGCCTTTGGTGCCCAGTTTATGTAAAATACATAATTGTTAATAAAAAAAAACCTCTGAAGTAATTCAAAAAGAAAGAAATATAAACATGCCGATTGGTAGGACAACGTTTATCGATAGTTTGGATTATTTACCTACGACACTTGCGGACTTACCTAAAACGTTTAATGATGCAGGAAATATAAAAAAACGATATTTCCTACAATAATCAGGAACAAACGATGGAAATTATAAAGATCCTTACAAAAATATGCGATTTTACGCTCCAGATACGATGAGTGTTGATGATCGATCAAAGTTTTTAGACTGGTACACTGAGGTTACAACAAAAGAAAATTATCCATTTGACTTGATTGCAGAATTGATCGAATATTGTATACAAGTTGTAAAAATATTATGTCAAGCCTGTACAGCTTTTTTGAAAATATTTATTGAAGTTGGTAAAGTTGACCCTTTTGTCGAAAGTGTTACTATAGCTAGTGCGTGTTCTGTACTTTACAGAAAAAACTTTTTGAAAGAAGACACAATTGATATCATAACTGCAAGTGGATACACATGCTTGGGGCAGTTTTCGGAAATATTTATTGATTGACTTTTATCAGAGGAGAAATTAAGAAATGTAAAAATTGTTCATGCGGGGAGATCGCAGGAATATCGATTGATAGAAGGACCGCTTGTAGATGTGTATTCGAAACCCCAAGCAGGAGATTTAAGTGCAAAAGGAACCGTCTTTCAATTTCATGGATGTTATTTCCACGGCTACGCACGTTGTTTTCCTCACGATCGTTTTAAGAAACTAAATAATAATGATACTCATACCCCGCGGTATGAAAATACTCTCAAAATTAGTGTAACAATACAAGAAACGGGTACAATGTCATTGAGATGTGGGATCAAGATTTTGATCAGTTTATAAGAAAAAATGATGAATATTTATCTCACATTAAAAATCACCCTATCGCGCAAAATCATATTCTATAGACACGACATGCTTTTTATGGTGGACGAACTGGAAATATTGTTACCCGTTATTCGGTCAAAGAAAACGTTAAAATAAAATATCTAGATGTATGCTCATTGTATCCCCTTATTTGTAAAACAGGTATATTCCCGCACAAACATCCGAAAATATGTACGGGAGATGATTGTTTGAAGTCAGCAGGGGGAAAATTTTACGAATTTCCAAGAAAAAGTTGAAGGTTTGGTTAGATGTGCAATTTTACCTCCGCAAGGCTTGTTCCACCCTGTACTGCCGATGAAAATGAATGCTTGTATGATTTTTGGTTTATGTCATGCGTGTACAAAGACATCCTTTCAAGAGGAGTGTTTTCACAGAAAAGAAGCTAGTACAGTGTTACACGGTACGTGGTTATCTGCGGAACTAAAATAAGCCTTAAAATTAGGGTACAGAATATTAAAAATTGATGTTATATAGCAGTATGAAGTAGTCCAATACGATCATGTTTCGCATAGTAGAGGGTTATTTTCAGAGTACATTGATACTTTTTTGAAAATATAACAAGAATCGAGCAGTTGGCCTAGTACGGTTAAATCTGAAGAGGATAAATTAGAGTATATCCACGAATACGAGCAAAAAGAAGGTATAAAGATAAATACTAATTCCATTGAAAAAAATCCTATTATGAGGTTAGTCGCAAAATTATGCTTAAACTCGTTTTGGGGTAAATTTGGACAGCGGGGAATTTGCCGCAGACAACTGATGTAAATAATTATAAAGAATTCCTCGAAATTCTACACGATGATAAAAAATATATAGAAAGCAAACGATGAAGTAATGTATGTAACTTGGAGATACAGGGATGAAGTGGCTATCTCG
>JAPYYV010001822.1:0-22732 GCA_030522625.1 Copidosoma aretas
CACGAGTTTTTAGGTGCATAGAAGAGATTTAGGCCCGGCACTCATCAAAATATTAAAAAAAAAAAAATTAACGTCCACCCTAATGTATATATATATATATATATATGTGTGTGTGTGTGTGTGTGTGTGTGTGTGTGTGTGTGTGCGTGTGTAAGTGTACATAAATGGAGCGCTACACGTCAATCCGAACTTTTTTTTCTTGAAACCTCGTCCTACATTATGAGGCACATTTTTTAATATTGCAGTAAAATTACATCCTACATTTACATATTTCTAATAAATATTTATATGCATACATATTGATCTCTGATTCTATAAATTCAATATGGCTTTCACAATCTGGAAATCGTCAAAAAATGACTTTAAAATTTAAAAACTTCAGTTACTGTAACTTAAGGAGGCTCCATAGCTCCCCATGTTAATTTTGAATGTAAACAGATTCAGTTAAAATTTTGAGAGAGTACTTTTGAAATATTCGTCTTTCGATTTCTATAAAAAAATAGAGGGGTAAACGTTAAAAATGTCGAGCAATCGTTCTTTGAAAATCTTGCTTTTAACACGGGCGTAATACAGAATAGGCGTAACCTAGACACAAATTTAGCTATCACGTCGAAAAAACTAAAAGGATCTTGATAAAAAAGTAATGGCTTATAGATTTTACCTAGCAGATTTTTATGAGACCAAGAAATGTAGAGATAAACGTGGAAAAATACGAGAAATATAAAGTGCAAGTGAAGTAATATTGTAGTTGAGAGCAGAAATGAGTATGACAGCTTCGTTCGTGGACTTGAAAAAAAATTTTTTTTTACATTTTACACCATGAAATGCAACATTTTATACAGCTTGATACTTTTGAGTGTACAAATTACCTTTATACCATGTAGATTCTTAAAAATAGAGTACCCTGTATGGAACCCCCAAAATGATACGGTCATACACTATGGAACATCCTTAACATGAATTTTATTAGCTTAAAATAATTAAATAAATGATCATATAACGGTATCTTGTTTTCGTCACATAATTTGTGTTTTTACTGCAATGAAATAGGTTAATAATTTACTTTACTGGCAAGAATATACAAACCCCCAAATAAGTAATAAAGCCCATTATATAATTTAAAAATGTTTATTTAGCAATAAATAGGCTTTTTAATTTGTGTTAAATGAACTAGATAACAATTTTTGAAATGGTGGATCAAGATGGCAGCAAAATTTTGAAAATCAAAGGATTTTATTATTAAAAAATACTACCATGTACTAATTAAAATTCTAAGAAAGTATTCTTTTTTGCAATTTTTTAAATAAAATTGCCGTTTTCGAAAAAAAAATTCATGAATTTTTCAAATTCTTCTAGCTTGAATCCATCGCACATTTTGGTCTCATATAGGCAGAGATCGCCCTATTGAAGGATTTTGTGTAATTCATTGGTGAACGAGATCGCTCATTGCGAATCCAAGGTCATGTATGAACAAACTCGAAATGGCAGATCCAAGATGGCAACCAAATTTTCGAAAACCCAGTAATATTAATTTAAAAAAATACTACTGTCAACGACTCGAAATTATAAGAAAGAAATCTTTCCTGCTACTTTTTGAATAAAATTGCCTTGTTGACGATAAAAATTCATACCTTTTTAAGTTATTTTATCTTCATTATACCGTACATTTTAATTTTATATTGAAAGGAGTCACTATAATAGGGAAAGATGGAAAATAATGATGTACTGTTCTATTGTTAGTTGTATGAAAAGAACTAGTTGTATTCCAGAAACTTTCAAATCATAGCGATCTCTGTCTTTATGATACCAAAATATGCGATAGTATCAAGCCAGAAGACTATGAAAAATTAATGAATTATTATTTCGAAAACGGTTGTCTTATTCAAAAAATAGCAAGAGTTCCTTCTTTCTTATAGTTTTAAGTAGTGAACGGTAGTAATTTTATTAATTAAAATTAGTGGGTTTTTTGAAAATTTAATTGCCATCTCGGATCCGCTATTTTAAATTTTTTAACACACGACCTTGGATTCGCAATAAGCGACCTCATGCACCAATGTATTTCACAAATTTTCTCAATAGGGTGATCTCTTCCTATATAAGACCAAAATGTGCGATGGTATCAAGCTAGAAGTATTTGGGAAATTCATAAACTTTTTTCTCGAAAACAGCAATTTCATATAAAAAATAGCATAATACAATACTTAGAATTTTGCTTATGTTATGGCAGTATTTTTAAAAGTTACATCCGTTCGTTTTCAAACATTTAGCTGCCATCTTGATCCGGCATTTTAAAAATCGTTATCCAGTTTATTTAATACTAATTAGAAAGCCTATATATCTCCAAATACGCATATTTACATTGTATATTAGGCTTTTCACTTATTTGGCTGTTTTTTTTAACATTCTTGCCAATAAAGTGAATTATTAACCTATTTATTTGCGTTAAGAAACAAATTATGTGACTAAAACAAAATGCGTTTTATAATCATTTATTTAATTACTTAAAGCTAATAACATTCATGTTTAGCTATAGTAACTTAAGTTTTTTTTAATTTTAAAGTGATTTTTTGATGACTTCCAGATTCTGGGAGCCATACTGGATTTATAAAGTCAGAGATGAATAGACACCATGGCCATTTAGCCAATAAAACTAGACGGAAAAACCTATCTCTTAAGCTCAAAATCAATTTTTTAGACACAATAGAATGTTAAACAGACGGGGGTTTCCCGTTAAGAAAGAGTGATTCATCAGCGATTTTCAGATTGTGGGCGCCATATTGAATTAACAGAAATATAAATCGATAGGTACCACTCAGCCTACAGAAGTTGAGGTACAAACCTAAATTTTAAGCCCAAAATCATTTTTTTAGACTCAATAGAATTATGGATAGAGGAGTCTCTCGTTGACAAAGTATGACCCATATATATATATATATATATATGTATACATAGATATACATACACATATAAATATACATATTTATAAATACAGATAATTTACGTCAATCCAGTTAATCCAAAACATTATTGAAAAAATCTCGATCTAGAAATAATTCAGTGTCACACCTTGTATATATTGTACAAACCCATATTTATATATGCTTATACATACCCATACGTGTACTTATTTATGTATCTTACTACATATAAATTGTGATAAGAATAAAATCTTTTTTGCCACCCTCGACCCCCACCCCCCCTTTGGCGTTACCCCCAGCGTCCCCTTAAATCACTGGTGAATTCTTTCGATTTCTACGTGTTTTGTAACACAGTTATTTATTTTTGCTCCCCCCTCACCCCCCTTCCTCCTCCACCTCGTCCACTCCCTACCCCCCTCTGCCACTTCTTAAAAATTTGATCGTTTTCTCCGTAATTTCACGTAAAGAATCATATTTACAATTTTACGGTGCCCCCCCTTAGCCCCCCTCCTTCCAAATACTTAGAAAAATTTCAGGATTTGTCGACCCCCCCGCCCTTATCCCGCTCAAAAACTCATAAATTTTTACACTATGCTTATTTTAATAGCCGCATACGATCGAAGTCGTCCGAAAGACACTATATTGCCGTACTCAGCCGAAAACAGACGAGTAATTCCGATTACAGACGGACCACCTCACGAACGCCCTCTAACATCGTCGAGCATTGCAGAAAACAATCGATTGCAGCCGAAACCGTTCCTATACAGCCCCTTGGCACTTTTTATTTTTCCTGCACCCCTTATGTGATCAATAGACGAGACCGTTAGTCATAAGAGTTATGAGACAGATAACTGCAGACCCGTACGCTCTATCCCAATACAAAAAAAACGTATAATACAACTCCAGTACCTACAACCAAGTAACCAAATAGACTTGCATGCTTATAATGTTTAATGATGGATCATTTATTCACTAATTATTATTATAAACAGAATATTTTATTTGATCTCAGAATACAGTACATTCGACAATAACAACCTATTGCAGGAAGAGGCAGAGCAACTGATTCATGTAGATGGTGCAAAAAAAAAGAGGCGTTTGCGAACCATAATTGTGCTGAAATCTGGTAAACTATATCTGAACAGTAATAAGCTAAAATCTCCTAATCGAATACTATATCTTTTTAGTACAAAATATCATTAGCAATATAATTCTGTACATTATACTTACTGTCAAAGGGGGTTATACTTTCAATCATGATGTAAATAGACAAGGTCGGCTGGGTAGCACATGCTTTTGACAGCGTAAAAAAATAATCAGGTTTCACTACAACTGAGCTCTATATTTTTTTAAAAAAGAAAAAATTTGTTATAATACAATTTTCTACTACTACGTCAAAAATACCTAAGTTGGCTCTTTTAAGGCAGGAAATTAAAAATGTCAACGTCAATTATAACACTGATAAAACACATACTGAAAGACCCGTAAAATTCAGCTAAATACAGAATCGAAATAGAATAATGCCGAAGCACCTAAGACCAAACAACCAAATAGTATTTCCTGCTCAAACTGTTTGCTAATGAATAATTTACTTAGTAATTCCGAATGTAAACAGAGTTGTCTATTATGTCTTGGGATAAGGTACATAGTATAATCATACCTTATTACCAGAATCGGACAAATCAACTGACTCATGTAAATGTTGAAAAGAAAACCAGGCACTTGCAAACCAAGACTGCGTTGTAATCCAGCAAACTATCACTAAAATGTAAATGGCTAAGAAGTCTCAGTCACGAACAATGGTATTTTCATACAAAATATGATTATCACTATTTTCCGTGTATCATATTTATTATATAGGTGTAGTATACTTTTGATCATGATGTAAACAGACAAGATTTGCTGGATAGCACATGCTTTTCATAACAGAGAGATCCAATTAGATTTAAGGATACGTAAGCTCCTTATTTTCCAAAAAAACATGTGTTTTTATACAACGTTCTACTACTACGTCTAAAAATAATAAACTTTGTTCTACTACAGGGGAATATGAAAAATATGACGAATAGTAATACTGCCAAAGGAAAAGATAATAGATATAGGAGAAGTGAACTTCACATTAATATTTGATTCGTATGAATAAAAACTAACTCAAATAAATCCAGATAATCATATCAACTTGAAAATATACAATATTTATTAATAAATAATTTATTTACTAATAAAAATTTATTTTAAAGATAAGCGAAAATAGATATATCTAATTGTTGAATAAAAAAATAATAAATATGATTCAACATAATTAACGAAAGTAAAATAACTAAATAAAGTAAAATCTGTATCTTAGTTTGTACTAATTGAGTTATTAGAAAAAAGGATTGTTATAGTTATTTAATTGGTAATTATAAAATCGTGTATTTGTAGTGAGTATAGAAGAAGGTGAAATTAATGTATGGAAAAATGATTTAAAAAATTTGGGGACCAATGTATTATACTCTTTTGGCAACTAATACATGTAGATGCGGCTGATTCACCACATAGATCAGTCGATGCGGCTGATTCCCAGTAATGTGTTCGTTCATGATCCCAGCACTTTTTTATAAAAAGTAAAAATTTATTTCTACTTTATGTGGAAAAATATTTTATGGGTGCTCCAGCGGGAGGAGTTCAGATGTCATAGGTAATGTATTTAATAATTACACATCTGCTAATTGCTTCGGTGTCCTTATTTACCTCCCTAAACCAAAAAAATGAGAAGATATTTTTAATTAAAGGTGACAAATTATAAACAACCTATTATGAAGCAACCTGGAAACATATTTTATTTGTAACCGTTATCAATAAGTTTTATATTAAAACACTTACTGTATTTTAGTAGAAATCTTAAGCGTTCAGATGGTACCTCGAAAAATATACGTAAAAATGGAAAATAACGAGTGTACCGTAGAACATTGATCGAGTAGTAGTATTAGAATGGTAGTTGCAGAAATCATTTTTTTTTGTTCAAACGCAATGCACACGTATTGAATATTTTAAAATTGTAATCCCAGTAGTTATAAACGAATTGTATTTTCTTACGTAATTGTAATCATGTTATCGTATAGATAACATGCAGTTGATATTTCATTATTTGAAACGTTCTATATTTGATCAAACAAAAAACAAATTTAGCAATCACACGTAAGGTAAATGATAGCAGTTAATGTCTGTTTAAAAAAAATGATATAAATATTTATGATGGTGCTGACACATATACGTTCTTACAGCAGTAACACCAAAAAAAAACAGAGATGTTCTAGTTAGTGCCACTGTTCGTTGGAGCCAAATAAATAACCCACAGCAATGTATCAAAGGTGGTGTCATTATAGTTGGAATTAAGATAATTGGTATTTTAGTGTAGTTTCAAAAAATATTTAAATATTTAATAAATTAAGGAGTTATTTCGCTTAATATTACAATAATAATCATACAGTAGTACTGCCTAATCTTGAATGTGGTAGTATTAAATGTAAATAAATGTAAAGTAAGTTAAAAATAAATTATTGACCAATAAAGTATTTTTAAATTAATAATACGCAATTTTAATAGTAAAACTAACTAATAAAAACTCGTATTTATAAACAAATTATTAAAAAAGATTGTGATTGTGAAAATTTGTTAAAAAAAAATTTTTTAAAGGGTACAAATTAAGTAAAGAATTATTTATTTACTAAAAAATTACTAAATTAATAAAATGAAAGAAATATTTTTACGTAAATTTAAATAAATATTTAGGAAAGCTGCAACCAGCATCAATTTTTTCAAAGTAACAGAAAAATTAAATTTAAAAAATATGTTGGGAAAATACAAAATTTTCTGGATATTGGAATAAACTTTTCAAACAGTGTGGGAATACATTGTGTATAATTGGTCGTAGAAATAATACAAAGATCCATAAGCAGTTGAAAAATTACTCCATTAAGAATATAGTTCTTCAAACATCATGTACTTTTGTTTGAGGTCCTTACTTTGAAAACAAAATTAACAGTAATTTTGTTTAACAAAAAAGGTATCTCCCTAAAAATTGGTCGCACAGAAACAATTTTTTTATAGAATTTGTAGATGAACTTAAGCAAATCAATTCAATAAAGATACTTGTCTAATTGTAATAAGAGAGAGAGATAAAAAATATAAAATCGAGCTTTAAATCGTTTTGATTGCAAAATGTTAGTTTAATACAATAAAATAATAAATTTTATAATTTTATAATAAAACATACCTTTATGTTTGTATGTAAAATTAAACACGGTAATGTACAATCCTTTAAAAAATTTTAGAACAAATTGAAACTTTGAAGTTTTTTTAGTGGTGAATTCCTCTGTTCGTGAAATATTCAGCAGATCAAGTTAAGTTTATGACTTCTACTTAATTATAACGTAAGCTATATTTTAATGAATTTAAAGTATCATAATTGTATTCCAACAATAGTTATTCAAACAAAATGAAAAAGAAGATTTTCGTGTTTTTTTTTCATTTACGACCGGACCACTGGTGACAGAAAAATTTTTTTTACTAAATTTTAAAGAAATTAGTGGGCTAAAAGTTTAAATAAAACATTTTGCGTAACAGCCCTTTGTATTTATCAAAATAAGGACCTTAAACAGAAGAAGGTCATCATCTCACCAGCGCAGGACGCTTCAAGACCTACCGTGCAAATATATACTCCAGTTAATACCACTTGGTCTGGGAGGGTGATTAAAACTCCAGTAAAATGGAATTTGTAGCTTCCATTTACTTGTCATACAGTTATTAGATGATCCCTTATAAACATTACTTCTGTTCGCTACGTGACAAATACGTGTTTTTAGACACCCGAACACGAGTTTAAAAAGATGACAAACTCGTGAATGCCACGCGTTTGCCACGTAGAGAATGTCCGGCTTCGCGTCAAAAAACACGTGCTAGAATCGTGTTTAACTGGCTGAAATTATGTGTTACACACGTGTTCTAGCATTATACATTTTGGCAGCAATAAAACGTTTATTAGTGCGCAAAAAATTAGTGAATACATTTTTGGATAAGACTTAATACTACATAACTTTAAAAAAAAAGAAAGTTTTGCAGACCTTCGGATTTGAACCTCGTCCGAAAAAGTTCGGAGTCAAGCGTCGCTCAGTGGGAAATTTCATGTTCTGTTTTTTCAAAAATTCATAGCGCCCAAACGAAAGAATGTAGAGCAATGATTCTTTTTTTTAAAATAAAGCTTATTGTCTGCAGAATGTAGGAAAACTATAGAGAAAGTTTAAAAAAATTTTCCCATGCCGGGAAATTTATGGAAATTCAAAAAATTTGTAAGACTTCACATTCGTCAACAAAACCATTAAGTAAGATGTGCGCTATAGATTACACATCAAAGATACTTTAAACATTCTACCATGCAAAAATGTTTTTCAAACATATAATATAGTCATATTTTGAAAATGAGTATCATAACCTCGAAATAACCTCTATTTCTTCATAAATTACCTATATATATGCTTTATCTTTTAATTTTCGCTTTGTTGGCTAACTAATTTGTTAAGAACTATTTTTTCGGCATCCAAAAAAATTTCAAAACTGATGCATATTACGAAATATCATGTTCCAAACATAACCTACAAATATCCAAATGATCTTCAATTACAGTCTTATTCCAAATTGTCACTTATTGTTGGTTTTAAAAAAATATTAAATTGCATTACTCAATGTTTCTGACGTGAGCAAAGCACTGGTAATTTAAAGTATAAGTCTGAATGTAACCTTTAAACATTGTATTTATAACCTTAAATTACGTTTTTTCTAACAGCTTTCGATTGTTTTTTGTATGTACTAAAGTAAAAAGATTATTCTAAAGAGTAATTAATGTAAGTAAAAAACAATAACACATACAAAACAGATACAATTGTAACATAAACTCTAAATGTTGGAATATTTACGTTTAATTTTGGTTCTTCTTTTTGATTCCCCTTGTTATTTTTTTACGCAGTTGTAAGACTTTTTTTACGGTATTGGACACAATACTGGTGATTGGAAGAAATAGATGTAATAAATGAAACGAGATTTTATTCATACATGAAAATAATGTAATCAGTTCAATTAGTTATAAAAAAAGTAAGATGAAATATAAGCTTTTGTCAGAATAATAAATAATGTTTCCAAGCAAGCTGCATGTTTTTTAAATGAAGTATTTTTTCATTTCTTCAGTATAGTGAATTTTATTGTTTGTATTTTCTTGTATCTTTGGTTCATTCAATAGTGATAGCAAAGAATTCAAAAGGTTTTCTTTTTAAACAATCAAAAATTAATTTTGTTTAGTTTTATGTACAAGAAGTTAGCGAAAATTATTAGAAAAACTATGAATTGAGATTGTAGTCAAGCACTTTCAGGTTATGTTCGAACTGCAACACCAATCTGTACGCACTCATACTTCACTATTTTTTTTTTTTTGTTCATCATCGCCTGAAGGCTCAGACATGGCTATTTTGACACAACATACAGTGTATTTCAGCCACACGGGGAATTTTTAACGGCTTTATTAACGGTGCGTGGGAACGGTGATGAAGGAACGTTGGGTTTTTCTATGGGAGAAAACTTACAACTAATCGGTGTATTGCCTGAGTCCTGACCAGGTGTTTACGTATAAACACCAAGACTAACTCCTGCACACCTACCGAACACGTTGCTAAAGCGTAAGAGAAACAGTTAATCGACCAGAAAAATCAGCAGACAAGGTGAACGGCGAGACTTGAACGGCCACCAATCCAACTACTAGCCGCGCCAAACGCTGCTTCATTTCTCTGACCGGCAGAACTGCAACTGTACCGCTGCACCAGCGCGTCGGCTTATACTTCACTATTGATACGTAAAGTGAATATCGACAATCTTGTGTGCGTAAGATATGCGAAAAGTATTTGAAAAAGAAAAATTTAAGGTTATTAGAATAAACTTTTAAGGTTACATGTAGACTGTTAAAATTTTTTTTAATGTCACAATACTTATCTTACGTGTTGTACAGCGATAAGTTATGACGATTGTAAAAATAAATAATAAGTAAAAGCGTACATAAAAGCATTATTGAAAGTTGTTGGTATAGTATTTTTAGGTGATGCTCCGAATAAATCTATTTCTTCCAATCGCCAGTATTGTGTCAAATACCGTAAAAAAAGTTTTTACAACTGCGTAAACAAATCACAAGGGGAACCTAAAAGAAAAACCAAAATTAAACGTAAATATTTTAATATTTAGAGGTTATATTACAAGTGTGTCTGTTTTTTATGTGCACTTGTTTTTTAGTTACATTAATTACACTTGGGAATAGTCTTTTTACTTCAGTACATACAAAAAACAATCAAAAACTGTTAGAAAAAAAAAAGACGTAATTTAAAGTTTGAAATACAATGTTTAAAGGTTACAATAAGACTTATACTTTAAATTACCAGTGCTTTGCTTACGTCAGAAACATTGAATAACATGCTTTACCATTTTTTTAAAACCAAAAATAAGTGACAGTTTGGAATAAGAACATAATTAAAGATAATTTGTATATTTGTAGGTTATGATTGGAACATGATATTTCGTAATATGCATCAGTTTTGAAATTCTTTTGGATGCATAAAGAATAGTTCTTAGCAAATTAGTTAGCCAACAAAACGGAACTTACAAGATAAAGCATAGATATAGGTAATTTGTGAAGAAATAGAGGTTATTTTGAGGTTATGATACTCATTTTCGACATATAGCTATAGTATATGTTCGAAAAACATTTTTGCATGGTAGAATGTTTGAAGTATCTTTGATGTGTAATCTATTACGCACATTTTACTCAACGGTTTTGATGGCAAATGTGAAGTCTTACAAGTTTTCCAAATTTCCATAAATCTCCCGGCATGAAAATATTTTTTTAAAGTTTCTTTATAGTTTTCCTACATTTTACAGACAATAAGCTTTATTTACAAAAAAGAATTATTGCTCTACCTTCTTTTGTTCAGGCGCTATGTATTTTTGAAAAAAAACACACAAAATCTCCCACTATGCGTCGTACCCACTTGGCCAGAGAGGATTCGACGAAAATAGAATAATTAAAGTCTATATACGGTACAACTGCTGAAACTGTTTGTCTCTTGATTTTTCATTGCAATTGATTCTTAGTGAATACAAACTGTTCTAATAGCTTGAATTCGCTTTATTTATTATTCAACGTATACTTAAAAACCTTTAATCTATTTGATACTTTTGCATATAACACGTAGGTTATCGAATCTAGATTTGAGAAATAAATTCACAAAATCAAAAGTAAAACGACACTTACATCAAATGCATGGTTCTTATACTATCCCAACAAACACATTTGTCCAAGATTTCTGAAAGAAATCTTGTAGGTGTCTTAATTACTAGCGTCAAGATGTCTTTCGGTATCAAACTTCCGTAAGACACCTTTCTGAAATCTTAGACAAATGTCTTTTTTGGGATGTTATGGAAATAGTATTTTTCTCTAAGAATTACAAATTACAAAATCACTCTTTACAAAATGTAAACATCGAAAAGTACACTTAATAAAGTGTTAATTTTGAAGATTATCCTTTTTATTAGACCTAAACAATTAAAAGGCTGCAGGCCGATAAATACGTGAAACATCTTATCATGTAAATTTACAGGCTCTCGTTGCTTATACGTATGTCTTTTGGCTCCGAACACAAAGATCGTGGGGTCGAATTACCCTGATTTAATATTTTTTTTATCGCTACTTTGGCTTGGTGCGGATTCCTTTTCCTTTACTTACATTTTTCTTCTTAGTAAAATTACCTCTTTAATTAGAAAAATACTGTAAAATAGTTTTTCTTGCGCGAACTGTTTAATGGACTACCTGATCGTTATTTTTGTTTTTCACTAACCTCTTCAGTTTATCATAATAATAAAAATTTTCGATGATACATAGTTCACTGTTAATTGTTAGTAGCAGAATAAAAGTTACTGAAATTGAGTTTTGTTTAATTTACATATGAATAAAAGAACTAACATTAGGTAATTTTCGCTCAGTCACGCATAAAACCCAAATAAACAACATACATAAATTTATTAACAATAAAATTACCAGTATAGGCCGATAAGTATATGGAACAATTTATCATCACACTTAAGTTACTGTCTTAGCTCAGTGGTACAACTTTTGCCTCCCAACACAAAGATCGCGGGGTCAAATAATCCTGATAATAATTTTTTTTTCATCTTGATATTGAGTGGGCTGAAAAATTTTGTTCATATAATATTCTAGGTATGTCTAACTACATTGGAAAAAAATAATTTGCAGCCGTGTTTGGAGGAAAAAGTTGTACCATTAACCTACTACAAGCTTTAGAGTTGCATGATAAAATGTTCCTCATACCTATCGGCCTATACTTGTGATTATTGATTTTATTTTCAGTAAATTGAGTAACTTGAAGTGCTTATTCGAGTTTCATGCCACAATAAAATACTTTGTAAATTCGGTTTTCTAATTTATATGAGCGATCTGAAACAACAGTATCTAACTATTTACGTAGTGCATATTTTCAAAAATTCCTTTGATAACTTTACTCAAAATCGTTTAAGAAAGAATTCAAGCTTTGAAAAATATGATTCCGATGAAAAACATAAAAGTTTTCCTAACTTTTTCTGAGTTTGTATTTATTTTTAACAGTACCTGTATACGCAACATGCAAATTTAAAAAAAAAAAAATTTTTTGACACTCAAATCACTCTTTTTTAGTTTGATTTGAAATTTGTTGGTATCAAACGTCAACTATCTACTTTATAAATTCATGCAAATATTTATATATGGGTATTAAGCCCTTCAAGCCTGTTCTTGAAAATACTACAGTTTTTAAGTACAAATATACGTTGGATCGTGTTTTTTTTAATCGATTTTATTAACCACGATCAAAGTGAAAATCGTGTGACAGAATGTATGCAACGATTACTTGATATTAGTTGACAATTGTTGCCAATGATGACAGATGGAATCCATAACTACTGTAGTTTGTGATGGATATATGCGTGAATTCGACTATGCTTTATCTTTCCTTAAGAACAGGTTTTATGTGCAAAACATAGTTTGAAACATGGCTCGAAACTAATATTTTGGCTTTAATTATAGAGGTGTACGAGCCCTGGACACTTCATCTTAACCAGTCACAAGAGGATCACCCATCTAAATTAAGAAAACTAAATTTAGAAAATTTTTTATTATGGCATTAAACTCGAATAATCAATACAAGTAACTGAATTTACTAAAAATAAAATTAATAATCATAATTACAAGTGAATAAGTATGAGAAACATTTTGTTATGTAACTCTAAAGTTTGTTGTAGCTTAATAGAAAAAATATTAAATCTGGGTGATTCGACACCACGATCTTTGTGTTGTGAGCCTGTAAATTGACATGATGAGATGTTCCATGTATTTATCGGCCTGCAGCCTTTTAATTGTTTAGGTCTTATGAAAAGGATGATTTTTAGAATTAACACTTTATTAAGTGTACTTTTCGATGTTTACATTTTGTAAAGAGTGATTTTGTAATTCCTAATTCTTAAAGAAGAAAACTATTTCTATAACATAGTACAAGAACCATGCAGTTGATATTAGTGCCGTTTTAGTGTCAATTTTGTGAATCTATTTCAGAAATATAGATTCTATAAGCTAAATGTTATTTGCAAAAGAACAAAATAGAATTAAGGTTTTAAAATATTCGTTGAGTGATTAATAAAGCAACCCTAACAGCATGAAACATCTATAAATATTGACATATTTGTAAATGTTTGATGAATATTTAAAAAAAATTTGATTTATGTTTCAAAAAAATATTTTATTTTAGTGCATTGCAAAATATTTTCAATATATTTAATTTATGTTTCGAGAAAAAATTGAATCTCGATTTATTATAAAATGTTTTTAAAATATTTTATTTAACTTTCAAAAAAACATTTCATATTAATGTACTGTAGGTAATAAATATATTATTAAAGTTGAAAAATATATTTTATCCTGATAAATTGTTAAATGTTTCTGGATTATATCATTTATTTTATCAGAAAATATAGTATCTTAATTTAATATAATATATTTTTAAAATATAATATATTTTCTAAATATGTTAAAAGGTTTTTGAAAAATGTTTTGTAGAAATATTTTCAAAATATTTTACTAATGTTTTGCATAAAGATTTTGTTTCATTACTGAGAAACATTTCGAAATAGTTAATTTTTTAATATTTTATGAGCATGCATAAAACATTTCAGTAAGATTTTTAGAAACGATTTTAACATATTCATACAATATTATTTGAACACGTTAAAATCTTCCTCAAAAACCTTTTTTTTTTTAAATATTTTGAAGTATTATAAATAGAATGTAAGATTTAATAAGTTAATTGAAGAATTGTTGAATTTCAAAGAACTTTATAAAATTATTAGTACCTGTTCAAATACAGTGCATGTTTGGATCGCTTCGTACGAGTACGATACGTTTTTAGCTTATGAATGAGATTCAATCATCTACAGGCAGAAGTTACTTGAGCCCAGTGGAAAAATTGTTGGATTTCCATGCCGCAGGTTCGAGGTTGAAATCTCCGTGGATGTTGATGATTTTGTAAAGGGTGTTTTTCTGTCACAGATTTCACTTTAATTTATTAATTAATAATATATCTTATTAATTACATGTAAATTGGGAAAATAATAAGTCTATACATAACTGTTATTGGATAGATTTAGTTTGGATAATCATTTTAAGTATCATTTTATTTGCATTAAAAAAATGTCATCATAATATATTCTACATATATTTTAGAAATGTACTAAAAATATTTTGTAACATTGTTATAAAATATTTTAATAAAATATTTTTTTCCTAGGACAGTAATAAATTGCAATGAAGAATCAAAAGACAAACAGTTTGAGCAGTTGTACCTCCAAAGGACGTAAATTATTTTACTTCTGTCGAACCTTCTCTGGCCAAGTGGGTACGACGCTTGACTCCAAATTTGTTTAGACCAGGTTTAAATCCCGAGGTCCACAGATCTTTTTTTTTTTTTTTTTTTTTTTTTTTTTTTGTTTTTGTTTTTTTTTTTTTTTTTAAATTTTTTTATTCCGGGTTTATGGCCCGAGGTCCACATTTCTTTTTTTTTTTTTTTTTTTTTTCTTATCAGTGATTTCGTATTTCTTTTTATCTGAAAATTTATTTATGAATCTTTTGCGCACCAATGAATGTCTTATTGGTGCTAAAATGTATAATGCTAGAAAGAATGTGTACTGCTAGGCCACGTAGAAAACACGAGTAATGTTTATTGGGTTATAAACGTTGTTTTCACGGTATACCAACTACCTTTCTTACTTACTGTATATTGGTTTTTCAGATTATCATAGAATACGTCACTCAGTGACATACGTTACTTGATAAGCCGACCACTATTACACTCTCGCTGAACGCTAAAAGATTTTTATACGGTACAATATTGTGTAATATTTTCCTTATAAGCCTTAATATCCGTTATGACATTAGAACACTTGAGAGTTCTTCTTTTACTACGAACGTTTTACATTCTGATGCTATGTCTACTTTCCCAGATATTACATTATATTGTAGAACGGAAAAATAACCTCTGTAAGAGCCCATGTTGAAAGTGCATTTTTTAAATGACTTTTTTTCGAAACATTGCCTGATGAAATGATTTGATATTTTAAGGGGAGATTCCTTATGTCATTAAGAACAATCTCTACAAGTTTTACTAAAAGTTAATGAAAATGGGTTACGTGAAGAACCACCTAAACTCTAGCTCGCAGCGTCAAAAATTTTATTAGCATCTAATTTATTATCTTGTGCTACGGTGCACATATCTATAAACAAAAAGTATTCATGTAGGGATTATAAAAACTTCCTCTTTTTCTTAAATAAGATTTGGTAATAATAATCATTTATTTTACTTATCCAGCAATAAACATAATCGTAACACTAATTTTTGTTTGTGATGACTGTTGAAACAATTTACTTTGCTGAAATACAATACATACACTGAAATATTAATCAACAGCAACACATACTGTTTTTTCAATAAAGAACATATTTATATTCATGACAAATTTCAAAATAATACAGAATATTTATGTTGTACCTGAGTTTCTGTTAACATTAGAGATGTAGCAACTTCAAATCTTTTGGGTCGACTAAGATACTTATTTTGACGGAATTGTTTTTCTAATTCTAGAAGTTGTTGAGATGTAAAGGCTGTTCGAGGTCGTCTTGTTTTTCCAAAAAAAGTATGCTGCGCGGAACAACCTATGATAGAAAAAGCTTATAATTCAAGTTTCTATACGCAACAGTTTTATACAAAATTTAATTAAAATTTTTTGTGTACCTAGAAGTCTCGAAATCAATCCTAATTGTGATTTGATTTAAATCATGATTGCTCTTGGAATATATTTTCTTAGAAGAAGCAATAGTAACAACACAATAGTATAAATTATGTAGAATAAATCACAAATATTTTTTGCAAGCAATTTATTTTGTATCACAAATATTTGGAAGCAACAAATGAGTTTACTTGATATTGTATGAATCAAATAGATCAATCTAAGTATATTTAGATTTTGACTTTTCGCATAATGGTTTGATCAAGATAACTCTATCCTTAAAGCATTTTATTACATTCAATATCTTTTTTACTGGCACGAAGTTTGTGAATTCTTTTAAGTAGAATAAAACATATTATACCTAGGATGGCACGCATGCACTACAAGTTGGTTCATTGAAAATAGTTGCAATGTTTTTCAAATAATTTGCAATTTAAAGTATCGCATTTAGTGTAAATATATAGAATAATCATCTGTCTAACAACCTATTTAAGAAGAAATCTAAAACTGTCAGTATTTAAAGAAATAAGAATTTATGAGAAATGATGGACAAACTGACATAAAGAGGTGTTCAAAATGGACAAATGCCTCAATGCATAAGCTGATTTAATATAACTCAACTACACATAAAAAAAATATAGCCTAGTAACAGCGATTCCATAGATTTTTAATTATTTTCAAAAAGCCCTATATTTGTGTTTTTTCTCACAGGCCTCATAAGTAACGAATCTTTGAAAGTAAGATCCATTTTGTATTGAATAGAAAATCAGGAGTCCTAAAGTGGCTAATCTTACAATCCAAATACTTAAGCTCTTAAGATAACTTGGAAGGATTTTATTTCAAGAGGAATTATCTCTCCTGTTATAATTTCAAATCATATGATTAGGTAAATTTTTTTAAATTAGTCACTCACCCTACTTCCGGAAATCACACGATTTACGCGTGATTATCGTGTAAGTATAGCGTGATTATGACGCGATAATCATGTGATCATCACGCAAGAATTTCGACCGATCTCTTACGTAATAATCACGTGACTATCACGTGATTTCAATTCTATTTAAAAAATTTTCGTTGTATCGACAGTACCTCTTCTTTAATTTGCTTGAAACAAATTTTTTGAATTTGGTGTCCAACCCATTCCTGTTTAAGTAAAAAAAAAGAGTAGATACGAACTTATACAAAAACCTATGTTGGTACTTACATAAGTTCTTATCCAAGGATTTAGGATCGAAAACCCGGCTCATTTTGACGAAAACTGCTATCTTTATTTTCCAATAGTGATGGTTAACCATGGTAAAAAACCACTAAAACAAGTAAAAAGTGTTAAAGAAACCGGAATATAACAAATATATTCTTGAAATTTTTGGAAGATTAGGATGAATCAAAGTTATAAGCATTTAAAGTAAGTGAAAAATCCAAAATCCTGAACATTTAAAAATTAGCCACTTATTTGAAGTCGTTTTTTGTTGAAAGTTTATAAGTGACGCGAGCTTTCACCTGTACGTGAGCGAATTTGAAATATAAGAGTTTTGCTGGGACAAGAATTAAATTTTTATTTCTTTGTACAATTTTTATTTAAAGTTATTTCAATATCATAGCATGAAAAAAACAAGTGTTCTAAGACTCTACACTACAAAAATCGTGTGTAACTCACTGTTTTATCTATAGACAATATAAAAACTAGTCCTTTGGTTAAATTTAATCATTTAAACAAATTATGATCATTAAATTTTGGTTCCAGTAAAACTCTTATACTTCAAACTCAGTTACTTAGAGGGGAAAGCTTAAGTGACTTATAAACTTTCCAACAAAAAAAATTTTAAATAAGTGACAAATTTTGGAAAGTTCGGAATTTCAGATTTTTTACTTTAAGTGTTTATAACGTCAGTTGGTCCCAATCTTTCCCAAAATTTCATGAATATATTTGTTATATTGGGGTTTCTTTAACACTTTTTATTTGTATCAGTGGTTTTTTTATCATGCTAACCATTTTTATTGCAAAATGAAGATAACAGTTTTCGTCAAAATTAGCCGGGTTTTAGATCCGAAATCCTTCGACAAGAACTTACATAAGAACTTAGTCGAAATGCAAGCGTAAGTTCGTACATGAGATTTCATGTAAGAACTTATGTAAGTACCAACATAGGTTTAAAAAATTTGATTCGAGCAAACTAAAAAAGAAGTACAGTTGAAACAGCGTAAATTGTTTGAATAAAATAGAAATCACGTGAGAATCACGTGATTATTACGTGAGAAATCGGTCGAATTCTTACGTGCTTATCACATGATTATTACGTCATGACCACGCTATGCAAACATGATGATCACGTGTTAATCACGTGATTTCCATAGGTAGGGTAACGATTACCTTTAACATGGGCCCTAATGAAAAATCACAGAACTTCGATGACATATAATAAAATTAAAAAAAAATATATTTCGATTCTCATTACAAAAAATAGTACTTATCAAAGGAATCATCAACCTTACAAGATATCAAGAAAACAGTGTAGTTACAGGTATTAAATTGAATTTAGTGTCAGGAGCTGATGAAGAGGCATGGTTTAAGAAAGAGAAAAGTGTGATTAAAACAAACTTGAACCCAATAAACTAAACTCACAAATTGCAGAAAAACAAAAAAATCATTAGATCGAACAAATTGTAAACGATCTCCGATTTTCATTATATAATGTACTAATACTTTCTAGGAACCCCTATAAATTGTCAAACACCTATTTTAATAAGACTTTGGACATAATATTAGACACATCGTTTCTCTCTTGTCTCGCACTTAGCCCCGAACTTTTGGTGACCCAGTATTTTCCATCATCTTGTTCTCCGCTCCTTTTCTTTTTTTTGTTCTTCTGGGTTTCATAGCGTTTACGCTGGCTTACTCTGGTGGTGTATGGTTTTAGTGAGTAAGAATCTGACACACCCCTCAATTGTTCCGAGGTAGCCTGTGCAAGATTTCCTCCACCGCCGTCCATCAAGAAAAAAAAACAAACTGACGTATCTTTTTTGGGCACATTTACAGTTTGAAAGGGTGAAAACCACCCTGGAAGTTAACCCCCAAAACACTAATTTTATTAAAATGATGTCTTTTGTTAAAGATTTACGGATAAAAAAAAAATTGAATACTTTTCTACTGGAAAAGGCAAGTAATCTATAGTGATTTTAACCAAAACTTTTAGACCCCTGTTTTTGAGGGTTCATAATATACATTCAAAGCACGTTTTTGAACCCAATGAATTAAAAGTTAAAAAAAAATCATAACAACAATAAAACAAATCAGACAAAATATCCAACTACATAAATCGGTATTTTTCCTGAAAATTTCCTTAAAGGTGATCAACCCTTATTCAAGTAAATTACGTATTTTTCCCTGAACTTCGATATTCCATAAAAATTTTCGTTTATAGGATTCAAATAAGTGTACAAAATTCTAGTAAATTTTCGTAGTGTAAAATACTCGTGAAAAACGAAAAATATCTTCAAATTTTACTCCAAAAAAAAGGCTTTTCTCAAAATATCTTGGCGTTGAATCAATATTTTTCAATCAAATGAAATAAATGTTATATTTTACAAATGGAATAAGTTATTTGTATTGTTCTTCACCTCAAGAGTAACATTATTTATCCGTAGGCGATCAATAACACGTATTTTCCGTAATCTAGAGAGCAAACATTTTTGTAGTATGTTCGTATGAATTGCTTTAACACCGAGGCTTACGGAATTATCCTGCCTTCTGTTACCCATGCGTATAAAACCATTGATTCTTCTAAAACCTTTACTTTATTTTATCGAAAATATTAACTTGAAACAAAGGTATTTAGCAAAATCCTTTTCTTTGGGGGTAAAATTTAGGGGTAGTTTACGTCTTATTCGAGCGATTTGATTTAAACAAATTATTTTTTCCATTGTATATTAATGATTTGAAGCCCGTATACGAAAATGTACACAAAACATCAATAATTGGCGAAAAATACGTAATTTACTTAGGTTTTGGGTGATCTACTACCTTTCGGGGTGTTATTTTAACAAATATTATATCATATAAACTTTTTATTAATATGCTTTTAAAATATTTTTACCAATCTATTAAATTGTTGTACGATTCGTAAATTAGTAAGACCATGCTAAGACGGGTTATTGATTGCTTACGAATAAATAACGTTATCCTTATGGTAGAAAGCATAATAAGTAACTCAATAAATTTGTTAAATATAAAGTCCATTTTATTTGATCCAAAAATATTGACTCAAAACCAAGATATTTAGAAAAAAGCCTTTTTCTTCGATGTTTATTTTTGGAGTAGCTTTCATCTCTTTTAAGTGGTTCAGATAACGAAAATTTCTTAGCGGTTTACATTATTGGTTCAAGCCCATATACAACGATTGCCATGAAAAACTGAAGTTTGGGGAGAAATACGTAGTAATCTTACTTTAGGAGTGGTTAACCCCCTTTCGGGGCATATTCAGGAAATATCTAAATATGTATACCTGGATTTTTTATCTAATTAGTAAAAATTTTTTTTCTTTTTTTGTTAGTGTCTTTGTTGATTTGTATGTTGGTAAATGAGCGAAACAATGTATATTTCCATCCTTTGTCAGTACTTTTTTGACATATTATTGAGTGATGTGATTTTAACTACTTGAGCAGCAGAAACATTAAAGCCAGGATAATCTTTGAACGAATGAGACAAAAAGCTTTTAAAGTGCAAACACTATCCACTTGTTTTAAAAATAGTTTTCTTACATTGTAGGAACCAAAATGAAATTGAAGTTTGATTAAAAGTTTGCCTACAATATTCATAAAAAAAATGCTCTATTATCGTAGCATTTTAAAGTCAGTAAATAAATTTAGTAAATGTAAAGGTACAAAATAATTGGTTGTAGATTGTAGGAAGCGTGGTAGCTAAAAGTGACTTGTAAAAGTTACTCGTAAATGCAATCAAAAATTAGGAATAATCAATTTCAACAACAAGATTAAAATTAATCTTCTTATTGTCAATTTTAATCAGCACGTAGTAAAACATTCATGATAGGGTTTAAGTGACTTAAGCCGCTAGTTAATGAACAAATTTATGTTTGTCACTTATTATCAATAATCGCATTGAATAAATTAACTTCAAAGTTTTGGTATCGACTTTTAAATCAAATTCTAGCTAGGCATAAAAATTGAAGTCAGAGACCCCAGTAATTTATATTATTTTATTATAAGTATGATATTTTTGCAATGTTGATACTTACTGAATCAAAGTTTGTTATGATACGTACTGTACAGCTGGAGCTTGGCCGGCTCGGGGCTCGGCAGATGATAACCAAGCCGAAAAAAGTGAAAGGTAAAAATTACAAAGTCATGCATACTGTCACGTTGCAACTGTCACGCCACCTTCGCTATATAGTCCGGGAGGTAGAGACGGATTTTTATGACTAATTTTTTACAGGATACGAATTAGTCATAATAATGCTGGAACCTTGTAGACATTGCCGTATACTTTTATATGTGTATCTACGTACTCATGTGTATGTGTGTGTGCGTGTGTGTGTGCGCGATTGCGCATGTATTATGTTCTTATGTAAATATGTATACATGTACATTGTATATCTTAAAATAGAAGCAATTAAATCAGAAAATCGACCATCTCAAGGGGTTTTGTACAGGTACAGCAACATCGAGGTGCACATGTATTTGTTAGCAAAAAAATACATCATGGGTAGAATACTTATCGAAATGTTCACATATTATTTTAAAATAATTTTTTATGAATACAACCTTCGAAGAATATAAAAAGTGGCATACATCTCAAATAAAAAGCAAGACAGGCCAAAAACTGCTATTTTCGAGGGTTTTGTAATAGCAAAAGAAACGTCCAGGCACTCACATAAAGAGGTTTTGGTCAACATAACATCATAACCTTTATTTCTCGTATTTTGGTTATATCCATACAAAATCGGGGTAGATCTCAGTCAAAAAAATCCATACGAATTCAGATATAGATTTTCCAGATCGATTTTTTATATGGAAATTTGTTTCAAATTACCATATAGAAAATTAAGGAGGCTCCCCCGTGCAGAGATGCCAACCCACGTCGTAGGTTACAAATTTGCTCGCAAACTCAGGTAATTCGCATCACGGACGCAAGGAAAACGTATAGGCTAACCTGTAGAAATACGGCTCGATCAATTTTAATTAGAATATCTCAAAATTTTCCAGAGTAACACTTACTTTGCTGGGCGTCATTTTAAAGAGGAGACCTTTTTCTACAAGACTTATGCAATCTTATCACGGGAACCGTTAATTTATTTCAGTTATTGGGTTGTTTCCATCGCGTATGCGAGCTTCGCCATAAGAATACGTGTTAGAAAGTGCTACATAAAATCAATGATATCTCGAAATTTTGCAGAGTAAGC